>BQNB010019535.1:0-43708 GCA_026074375.1 Tanacetum coccineum | reverse complement strand
TTTTTTAACTCTCGCTCGAACTTCATTTACACACCCGTGTCAATGTTAATCGACATTTCTAAGCACGTAAATGTTATCGATTCCAAGAGACATGTCGAGAAGAATCTTTTTGGAAATTTTCTGATTTTCTGATTTTGTATTTATTTACCTGTTGTCCTCAGCATTGCTATATGATGGTGGAATAGTAATTCCAACTCTTGTCGTGATGTAGCTGTCTTGTTTGCTTAAGGAACAACTTTTGGAACCAGCTTTGAACTTGACTGTTCATTGCTGTGGTCTTGAATTCCGAGTTCTGAACGGTTATGATCAGAAGTCATTGCCATGAAGACCGAGGCTTGATCTGCTGCGATCAAACGTCTTTTGAACATTGAGGAACGGGGCCTGAAGTGTTATTTTCAGCAGACACCATTTGACATTGACGACCGAGGCTTGAACTGCTGTGTTCAAACGTCATTTTAACATTGTGCATCCAGAGTCAACAATGAATAGGATGAGTTGTACAATCTGCAAGAGAGTTAGAGGACGATGGAACATTGGACAAATTGGATCCTAAGGAATTTGATATCTTCAAGACATTAGTTATCCTAGAGACAATGTCTATAGTGGGACTAATACTTGTTGATTCATCATCTTTCCTAATCTTAGGCATCCATATCTTTTTGGTCCTAAGCGGCTTTTGTGTCCATGTATAAACTGATGGACATCTCTTAGCTATCCACCATTTCCATTCCTGATTTGTATTCTCATACAACTTCTTATAGTAACTCTTGGATTTCTGAATAGTGGTATCTGATGCAACTGTTTTCTTATGGGGTGTTGCAACAGATTTGTTCGCTTTTCTCTTGGGTTTACTAGCACTAATAAGCACTACCTTAGGCTTTTTAGTTCTAGCGTTCACGTCATTTAAGTATCTAGAAACACAAGCATCATGATTAGAATTAAACACACATTTTCCACATTCAGCACAAACAGCATTCACATTCAAAGTTCTGGATTTTGAACTGTCATTACACGCAGTTACAGACTTTGTTTTCCTAGAAATACTTGAAATCCTATGGTGTTCTTCTACTTCCTTGTGGTTAAACTTCACTTGACTATTGTTTGGCACAACCTTATCTTTAACTTGATAGCACTTAAGCTGTGGTCTGCTAACACTAGTATAGTGATTTACTCCTGTAGATTTAGACACGTGAGGATTAGTATTCCTTGAAGCATGAGGCAACTGCGGTTCTCTGTTTTGTGTTGTGGTAGTGGCAATTCTATACATTCCTGGTTTAAGCACATGACGAGTGCTATTTTTTGTTGTTTTTATTCTGAGGCTAATCTGTTGAGTGACTTGTTTAACAAAACCATCGACACTGTAGTTTTTTAACGACTGTTTCGTTTGAAAAACTTTCATTTATGGAGATTGAAACGGAATCGTTTTCCTACAACTATGTTTTGGATTCCGTGAGTCATTTTGGTTCTGTGATCAACAGTTGGTTTATCAAATGAGTTTCACAGACTTTCCTTTTGCTTTCTCAATGGTTTTTTAACTCATTGCTGGCTATGTTCTTGTTTGCATTTTGAGCTTTTAAATCTTGTATTTCATGATATTGTTCTCGTTCTTTTCGAAATACATTTGATTCTTTTTCATTTGCAAACTGAGTTGTTTTTCTTTTGTTCTTTACTTGTTGTAAAGCAAGTTCAAGAGAAATTCGTCTTCTGTATAGAAAAAAAGTGGTTTTCAGTTTTAGCAAACTCTTTAAAAGCTTTATTATGAACTTATTTGTTATCAGACTTCAATTTGTTTCCAAAGTTTTGTGCCATGTACATTCACATTCTTTATTTATGAAGATACATGCATTGTAATTCAGCATAGCATTTAACATCAGGCAGATAATGCAAAATATGAACATGTAACATCTTTATAACACACACTCTTAGAGAAGTTGTCATATTATGTTTTGAAAATTTCCTTTTTGATCAATGTTGTACAACCTCTTTTTCAAGGGATGATTCTTAACAACGTACTTCTCATAATCTTCTTGCATTTCCATTTTAAGGTTCTTGTTCAAAACGAAAAACTTATCATTTTGAGTTTTTTATGAAAAGAGGCATTAATAAGGTTTTTATTCAAAACTTCATTATCTTTAGCAGTCTGGCACCGAAAATACCCCTTAGTATGTTTAAACAAGCATGATCAACAATTTCTATAAAATTGATTTGGCGGATGTTAAATGTCATATCGTTAAAACTGTTCTACTTTTACTATGGATTGAAAACGGGTAGAAATGAAAAGTGTTTTAGCATTGTTCTAGCTTTGTTCTAACAAAACGGTTTTTCTCCTCATTGTCTTCCTAACTCTTTTGCGCGTTCACAACTGATAAAGTTAACTCCGGTGTGGGTGCTTTGAATATTTCATAAAGACTATTCTATCTTGTGTATTCATATGGTTAACATAATCTTTATTCAATTTTGATCTACTCTCATTTGAAGAGTCATGGTTCCTTCCCTATTGGGGCAATCTATTTTCATGATCAGTAAGTATTATATGGGATCTCTTACAACCAGGGCTTTTTAGTAGATTTGAGCTTTCTGTGAGTTACTTGGATTTGCAAAGTTGGTCTACCTGTATATTACGAGCATTTGGGTGCTAACATATGAATGTTTGATTTGACTGATTATGAGTTTGTAAACAATTTCATTCAATAACTTTAATTGTTTGTCCATTTCTATCAATCTTGTCATATCTTTTTCTTTGCTTAAACTTTAATAGCCGTAATTGACCTTACTTTTCTCTTTGAGCTTGACCTTCAAATGGTGACTTTGATAAAAGAATCCTTTTTACTTAACTCATCGTGTTTTTGAAGTGACAACTGAAATTTCTTTGCTTTACGTGTTTTAACCTTTTTTATTGTCAATAGTCTTGCGAGTATAATAGTCCTAGAGTTTCATTTTAAAATTTGTTTGAAGAATGTCTTAATCAATCGTCGGTTCTTATAGGCTATGTACTTTAAAGATCTTTCTGTTTGTTCTAAAGTGCAATAAGACAACTATCCCGACAACTTGTAGCCTCCGCCTGGAGCCCTACTAGGTCTCATCAAGGTTAGTTTTGCACTCTTATACGTTCTTGTTTTCAATGACTCTGGTTTGCTTTATTTAATTGCTTTTTAAATCGCTTGTAATCCTCAGTATCATGAGTAAGTTGCAATTAACTTAGCAAGGCGCAGCACGCTCATCGGCACATACTGCAGTATTATCTCTATGTTGTCTTTCATTGGCAAACACATTATTTTTCCTTCATTGTTTTTGTACGGCTCCAATGCTGTTCAGTTGAACTGGATTTCTCTAGTAAGGACCTCCTGAATCTTTGGCCATGAAACTGTAATGTGCTGCCAATTATGTCATCATTCTCGTTATCCGTGTCGCTCTAGCCAATCAGCTGCTCAGTTTTTATTTTTTGTTAGTTTTGCAGTGGAACCCTTGTTCGCTTGTTTTGCACATCATCATCTTTTCCTTTATGATACGTGTAGTCTTTAAACAACGCTTTTGGCTTCCTGTATTTCCTTTGCATAGTGCAAAATCCCTTTTTGCAGTTAAATACACTGTATCACATTCTGTTGCTTACCTGACTTCCTACAGTTTCCCTAGCCCCAACAACTGTCATTGTCCTTTGATTCCCAAACTGCCCTGACTGATTGTCGTTGTTATACCTTGGTGTGGTATCTTCAGTCTTGTTCCTGGAGTTTGAAGAAGTTCGAAGGTTGTTGTTGGTAGGTTTGTAGAGCCTTTTGAAATACTTTGCAAGGAGTGCCAAATTCTTTTGCATGTCCTTATCCCTCTGAGCTTGTTCAGGATCACTGTCTTCTTCAGATACTGACTCAGATTGAGGTGTAACTGGTTTGGCGATCTCTTTGCCTTTGTGTCTGGTAGATGCACTTGGTCTTGTGGAAGATGATGTTGTATTTGTTCTCTGAGGTTTTGGTGCTTGATAGTAATTATCTGAGTATGGTTGAGCAGCCGCAAAAAGTGCTAATGGATTTGCACTTTTGGCTATTCTCTCAGCACGGATATCATTAACTTCATTTTGATACTGCTTCAGAATGTCAAAAAGTGTATGATATGAGATGGTGTCTATTTCTTTTGATTGCTTGACAACTGTCATAAATCTTGACCATTCTGGTTGAAGTTGTTGAAGAAAGAAATTGAACATTCACTTGCAATTGTAGTAACTTGCATGTTGTTCCCTTGGCAATTCATTCATCAGTTTTTAAAACCGTGAGATAATACGACTCCATTGATTCTCATATCAGAAGTTAACTTCCCAAATTTCCCAGTACAGATTGGTCTTACATCTTGTACGTTTCAAATGATTCACCATGTTGTAGCCTTTCAATGGCTATCTACAGAAGCAATCAAACAGTGGAATAGCTATCATCTCCAATACCAGTTAAAAGCAGAAAATTGCTTCCTTTTCTCAGACAGAAGAGTCTTTGTTCTCTAGCGTCATCGTGCTTTAACTGTTTCAATTGTCTGTATGTTGTTGTATAGCAGGTTTAACTTTTCCGTTGCAGCCAATGCTTTGAACTAGTCAGTAGATGGAACGTAGGGCCAGATAGTATGCTTTTTCTCAGTCCCTCAAATTTGGTTTCGTGTCAACTGTCCGTAAGAAAAAAAGTGTTTCCATTGTGAATATCTTCCTGGTCCAAGCATTGGTGGACGATCTTTTGAACCAACTGCCATGATATTATTGTGCATTTAACTATCTGTTGAGGATGTGTTGACTGGAGTGGACATGATGAATGAATGGTTATGAATTATGAAGTGTAAAAGTTGTTGGATCTTAAGTGGATATGATGTGATTGAAGTTGTGGTCTTGTATGCAATTCACGTTCACGGGATTTTACACGTCTATGATTAAAACCGATAAGTGAATTAATGGGATTTTACAAAATCAATAGACAAACCGTGAATGAATAATCGATTGATGTTAATGTGTGTTTGTTGAATGATTAGTCCTTTTAAGTCCTTTGTTTGTTGTTTGATTTGATGTTTTGTTATGTTTAGACAATGATTAATAGATTCCCAAATTCGGTCAAATACCACCTGATGCGCAGATCGACCTTCGCGGTAAGGTTGATTTTTTTTTGGGAAATTAGGTTTTCAAAACAAGGGTTTTCAATGGACAAAACGCAGTGTCTTTAGTCAAAACGCAAAGCTGTTTCTTGGACAAAACGTAGTTCAACCTTTTGAGACAAAACGCAACCAAGAAATGAAATGGACAGAGTCTCCCCTAGGCAAAACACAATAAGGGTCTTTAATCAGGCAAAACACAATACCCAAAACGCAAAGGCAAAAGGCAATAACTAAAATGCAGAGGCAAAACGCAATAACCAAAACGCAGAGCCAAAACGCAGAGGCAAAACGCAATAACCAAAATGCATAGGCAAAACGCAGAACCAAAACGCAATAACCAAAACGCAATACCCAAAACGCAGAGGCAAAACGCAATAAACAAAACGCAGAGCCAAAACGCAATAGGCAAAACGCAGGACCAAAACGCAATAGGCAAAACGCAATCAAGAACACCCCTTCAGTTAGTCAAAACGCAGCCAAGAAAAAATTCAACAAACTTTCTTGAAAGTTACGAAATGATGTTAAAACCACCTAGTATTGATGCAAGGGATAGTTCTCTAGCACGAAAGTACAAATCTTTAACACACTTTAACACAAACAAGTTCAATCTTTGGATTTTGTTTTCTTGTATTTTTTCAAACAAGAATAAGCCACGAATTTGATCTTATTTATCTCAGAAATCAAACCACGATATCCACCCGCTGTCTCTGATAACCAATTGTAGGATCCCGATAATCACTTCCACTTCATATAACAAACCACGAATCGATCTAGAAAAGAGATGGGATGATTTTTAGAGAGAGAAAGAAGAGAGAGGTTAGAGAGAAAAGAGAGAAACGAGAAAAGAATTATTTAGAAATGAAATTAACCACTAACTTTTCCTAGGTGGAAAAGTTACTTATATACCCCGACACAATAAGTGACGTTCAGGATATTTGACTAGGACCCGGGCTCGGGTTTTGCTTGGGATTAAACCCGAAACATATACAATATTAGATTAACTATCGAGCTCGATTTCTGATACTTTCCTATTACAACGTTTAACTAATTGATTAACCGAGACTTAAATACATAATGAACGAACTTCATGTTCGGCTCAATATTTTGAGGCTAACAAGTTGTCATTGGTCTAGCACTATTCATTGTTATTTTTGGGTAAGCAGTATTAACTTGTCTTGCAGTATTAAGTGATACTAGGCCAGACTTCATTAGTACTGCTCTTGGAAGCATGTTCTTTTTAGGGCAGGGGTGAGACTTTTTGGCAAAATTATGATGATTCACCCTTTTAGCATTGTTCTAAACAGGTTTTATATTTTGAAACTGTTTTTGATTTACCTTTTTACAATCTACATGCAAGTGATCAAAACTTCCACACACATAACAAGCTTTGTTGATCATCTCAAAATTACTTCCTAATCTTTGAGACATTATATTATTCCAGTTTATTTGGTTGCCTCTAGGAATGTGAGTGTTTTGCCTATTTTGCTTAATATGATTGACAGTTTTCCTAGCAGTCTTTTCTAGCTGTTTAGGTTTGACAAACTCTATCTTAGCAAAACTAGGCTTAACTGTTTTCTTTTCAATCTTAGCCTGAGGCACATCTTCTTCCTCACTATCAGACACCCAATCCTCAATAATTGGAGCACCATTATTCTTCCTAACAGCTTTAGGCTTTGCTTTACTAGCCTTAGCTTTATTGTTCTCAACTACAGGCTTAATAACTATAGGCTCACTTGTAAACTCTTCTAAACCAGAGAATGATAAATCAGGTTTTGGAGGCATAAAGTTTCCTGTATAGGGAGGTGGAACTGCATTATACCCTAAACCTATTTTGCACTTATCAACTATCTGACAGTCTATTAGTTTGCTTAAGTTTTTAGATGAATTTCAATTTTCTACCGTTAGGGATGAATTTCATCTTTTTGTTTTGAGCCAGTTTAACTTCCTTCGAAGCTCTGTAAGCTACTTCTCTTAAATGAATCTCATGTTTTAAGACCTTGATAATCTTCCTCTATTAAACAGACTCATTTTCTTATAAACTAGATGTCTTGCTTCCTAAAGACTCTAAACCTGGTTGTATAAACAATAGCCATTTATCTTAGATGTCCTTAAGTCTTTTAACAGTTGTTCATTTTCTTCTTTAAGAATTTTAACATTTTCCAAACAAGATGATGAACAATTTAAATCAGTAGATACCTCAGAGTTAGAACTTGTAGAAGAGTAAGCCGTGAGTGCAAAGTTAGTTGGACCTTCTTATGCTTGATCACTCCAATCATAATCACCAAGACCATCATATGAGATCAAAGCATTAGAAGTAGTTGTCTCTACTGGCACAACCCTTCTTGTGTTCTCCCTATTCATGTTTTCTTGATTTCTTAGAGCCCTGCACTCTCTTGTAAAGTGTCCCCTTTTGTGGCAGTTGTAACACTCCACCTTGGACTTATCAAACCTAATGGTTTGAGTACCATTCACAGTAAGCTTTCTTCCAGTGTTCTTCAAGAATCTCCTTGCCCTCATTGTTAGCATAGCCATCTGCCACCTCAAGTCTATTTCTTCTAAATCATCAAGATTAATTTGTTGCAAGTCCTCATTGACAAGTTGTGGACTGTTTGGTTAACTTGCAAAGAAAGCACAGATAACAGCATCACTCAAGTTATCAATTGTTGTTGAGTTAATAGTAGTAGCTTGAGTGCTAGCAGTTGTAACACCATAAGTAGTATTAACTTCTCCATTTGTACTGCTAGTGTTGTTTGAGGATACAAAGGCTACGTTTTGTGTGTTTTCGCTTAAGCTTGATGTTCCTTTGACCTCTGGTTCATAGATCTTCAGGTTGTTATAAAGATCATCTAAGCTTAATGTATCTATCTCAGGCTTGTTCCTCTACATAATGGTATGTGTGTTCCATTCTTGTGACAGACTTCTTAAGAACTTCTGATTCACATCTTCTTGTGAGATACTTTCACCATGAATCTCCAACTGACTGATAAGCTTTTAAAGCCTATCAAAGGTTTGATCTAACACTTCTGAGCTAGATGCAGTAAAATTTTCATACTACTGCTTTAGAAGATTCCCCTGAGCAGCATTCCCTCCAAACCTCTTCATAACAGCCTACAGCAATGACTTTGCATCTTTAATGGAGTTAAACTTCAATTGATGTTCATTAGGGATGCCCATTAATAAAGTGCTTCTTGCCTTCAGCTCTAACCTCCTTTATGCCTTTTCTTCAGCAGTTGAAGGAGCAATTATAGTCTCAACACCTTTAACAACTTTTGTTACTGGATGTGCATTCCCATTCTCTATGACTTCCCATAAAGAATAATCAATCATCTGGATTTACTGTTCCATCCTCATCCTCCAAATCTCATACTCACCTGGTTTGAGCATAGGCACTTTTGATGCAGCCACCATATGTACCGAGTCTTGATCCATGTCTTCTTATCAAAGTTTCTCAAAGCAACAAGCTCTAATACCACTTGTTGATCCCACTTCAATGGATCTTGAATTCCTTAGCTTGTGTAAGGTTTAGTTATGTATGATAAATCCTACACAACTATAATAGAAACTTTGTTTGATAATACTAAAGATTATACGGAATTTAATCTTTAATATCAGAAGAATTCTTCAATGAAACAGTAATTCTAATGAATACACAAATTAACAAACAAAAGATTCAATATATTAACATGAATACTCTAACTAGTATTAGGGTTACAAAACCTTGAAGCTATGAACAACTCTATGAATGACTCGTTTTTGATACCTAGAACTCTATACCCTAGGACCTCCTTTTATACACCAAGGAGTCCTAATGGGATTACAATATTTTCCTAAGTTATCATGATCTTTTAAACAAATAACTTATATGTATCTTTTACAAAAATATCTCATATATATCACATAAGAAATCTTTATCTTTTCTCTGAGCAGTCTTTATCCATTCAGTAGTTATCTTTCAGCAGTTGTAACTTTGTACCAGCAACATTAACTCTGAACACTAGTAGTACTAACTTATACACCAACAACGTTAACTATGTACAAGCAGTAGTAACTACTTAGAATATTTTCCTTAATCTTCTCCAGCAGTACTAACTTTACTCTAGCAGTACTAACATATACTAGCAGTACTAAGTTATACTAGCAGTACTAAGTTGCACTAGCAGTAGTAACTAAGTTACACTAGCAGTACTAACTACTTAGCATATTTTTCATTAGAGTTAATGAACAACACTAACTTTATGCTAGTAGTAGTAACACAAACCTTAGCTGCAGTAACTCTAAGATCATCAAGAAGTCTTTTAATCATAACAAAAAAGATAAAATGAGAAAGTGAAATAATACTTTTCAATTGTGATTGATATTCTGAATCTTTGGTTCACGTCATTTTGTCTTGCGACCTTCTTTTTCTTCTTTTTCTTTCCTGTTAAAAATATAAATATTGCGCACATAAATAATAATAATAATCCTAATTAATTATTAATAGAAAGTATGATAATATTGTTATAATGCCAACAGAGGCATTTTACACACCATAATAATAATAATTGTTTTAGAGAATTGTTTTCAGAACACAAGTGACCTAAAACATGCGGTCACATAATCTTGGTTTTTTCCTTGTAGATTCAAGTATTCTCGTATGCTCTATCTCGTAATTCTAATAACTCGTTCAGCTCCATGAAATGATTTTTCGTAGCAGCCGTAAGATCCATATTACATTGTTTTAGTTCTCAATATGCTTTATGTTTGATCTTTACCGACATATGACAAGCTTTACCATAAACCATTCTAAATGGGGTACATCATGTTGGTGTTTTGTAAGCGATTCTAAATGCCCATAATGCATCGTTGAGCTTTCAGACCAATCCTTGGGGTTATATCCGACCGACCTTTCTAAAATACATTTAATAGTTCTGTTGGTGACTTCAGTTTATCCATTAGTCTGAGGGTGATATGTTGTTGATATTTTATGAGTCACCCCATATTTCAGGAAAGCTTTTTCTAGTTGAGTGTTACAAAAATGTGTTCCCCTATCACTGATTAAGGCTTTAGGAACCCTAAATTTGGCAAACAACCCCTTTAGAAATTTAACCACTACACGAGCATCATTTGTAGGGAGTGCTTGAGCTTCAAACCATTTAGACACGTAATCCACTGCTACTAAAATGTATTTGTTACCCCTTGAGTCAGGAAAAGGTCCCATAAAATCACGTCCCCAAACGTCAAATACTTCACACACCTGAATATTATTTTGAGGCATCTCGTTTTGTGATGATATGTAGCCTGATTTTTGGCATGCATCGCACTTCATTACATAATCTTTAGCATCTTTAAAGATACTGGGCCAATAGAATCCTGTTTCGTAAACCTTTCTCCCTATAACCGAGGCATTGTAATGTCCCCCAGTTGGACCAGAATGGCAGTGCGCCAAGATTTCTATGATTTCATCTCCAGCTACGCATCTTCTCATTACATTGCCTGGACATAATCTAAATTCGTATGGTTTGTCCCAAAAATAGTTCCTTACTTGAGAGAAAAACCGGTTTCTCCTTTCCGGTGTCCATTTTGGAGGTACTACTTTTTCGACAATGTAGTTGACATAATCCGCATATCATGGCTCTTCATCATTAAGCTTGGGCTTTAATATCATCAAATGCTCATTAGGAAATTTATCAGCGATTTCTTCCTCGGCTAATTCTCCCATATTTGGATTCTCGAGTCTCGACAGGTGATCAGCAGCCAAGTTTTCTGCCCCTTTTTATCTTTTATTTTGATATTGAATCCTTGCAAAAGCATAACCCATCTGATAAGCCTTGGTTTGGCATCCTGTTTACTGAACAAATACTTTAAAGCAGAATGATCAGTGTAGACTACAGTTTTTGATAAAATAAGATAGGGGCGAAATTTATCAAAAGAGAAAACAACTGCAAGAAGTTCTTTTTCAGTGGTGGTATAATGTGCTTGGGCATTGTTCAGGGTTTTGCTAGCATAATAGATAGGTTTAAATTTCCTGTCTATTCTTTGTCCTAAGACTGACCCTACTGCAAAATCATTGGCGTCGCACATTAATTCAAAAGGCACATTCCAATCGAGAGATGTTATAATAGGCGTTGTGGTTAATTTTTCTTTTAATTTATTAAACGCTTTCTTACAATCTTCAGAAAAATCAAATTTCGCATCTTTCATTAAAAGTTGGGTCATTGGTTTAGAAATCATGGAAAAGTCTTTTATGAATCTGCAATAAAACCCAGCGTGTCCCAAGAAACTTCTAACACCCTTCACATTTGTGGGATAGGGTAATTTGGCTATCACATCGATTTTAGCTTTATCAACTTCGGTTTCCTTCCCAAATATTTTGTGTCCTAAAACAATACCTTCGTTTACCATAAAATTGCATTTTTCCCAATTTAGCACAAGGTTGGTCTCTTCACGTCTATCGAGCATTTTATCTAAATTATTAAGACATTGGTCAAAATAATTACCGAATACCGAGAAATCGTCCATGAAAACTTCCATAAAATCTTTCACCATGTCATGGAATATTGTCGTCGTGCATCTTTGAAAAGTTAGCATGGAGCGTTGGCATATCCAAAACGGCATCCTCTTCCCCCATGTAGCAAAAGTTCCATAAGGACAAGTAAAAGTTGTCTTCTCTTGATCTTCTGGTGCGATTGGAATTTGGAAGAATCCTGGAAAACCGTCAAGAAAACAATAATACTCATTTCCAGATAAACGTTCTAACATTTGATCAATAATAGGGAGAGGAAAATGATCTTTTCGCGTTGTGTCATTCAGTTTACGATATTCAATGCACACGCGCCATCCTATAATTGTGCGAGACGGTATTAATTCGTTGTTGTCATTTAAAACCATGGTCATTCCGCCTTTCTTCGGGACGACATGAATAGGGATTACCCATGGACCATCCGAGATCGGGTAAATTAATCCTGAATCAAGTAACCTAACGATTTCATTTTTAACCACATCTTGGACTTTCGGATTTAAACGTCGTTGGGGTTGAATGACGGGCTTGAAGCTTTCCTCCATTAAGATCTTGTGTGTGCAGAATGACGGACTTATTCCCTTTATGTTTGACATCATCCAAGCAATTTCTCCCTTGTGTTTTTCTAATACCTGCAAAAGTGAAATTTTCTCGTTTCTGTTAGTTTAGATGAGATAATTACTGGAAAAGATTCATTTCCTTTCAGGTACGCGTATTCTAAGTGGGAGGGAACGTCTTTCAGTTCTTGTCTTTTTTCGTCGATTTCGTTGGCGCTAGCGGAATAGAGGTGCTCGTTTTGCGTTTTTTCAGGCCCCTTTTGTAACAATTCACATTTTCACATCTTTTACAACAATAAACATTCAAATATTTATTTTAAACTTTTACACGTTTACTTTAAATTTTCATCGTTTAGCTAAATCGCATAAACTAAAAATCGACATTTAATGTAAACGGTCATCAAACAAATAAAAGTTTACGTCAAGTAAGTGTTATAAAGTTATTAGGATAATAATTTATAATTTTTATCATTTATTTTAATCGTTACGTAAATCGTCTACGTTCCGCAATAAAAACCTTAATTTGCATGCATGGCAAACCATAAACCCATATATACTTCAACAAATATCCACTATTATACCCAATACTCAAAAATCTCATAAACTCTTACACATAACACTTATGAACCAAAATTATACTTTCTCATTCATACACTTCACTTGAAATAAATTTCAATGCTCCACTAACTTGAATAAACAACATTACCCTTTACCCTTTGGATCAAAACCTTACAACTAGCATCACTTTTGTCCCCTCTTTTGTGTAGTAACTTTTGGCAACCAATAAGGAACCAAGGGAGACAAAAACCAGACATGCCCCCTAATCTTACAAGCCCTAGTAATACAAAAACTCATGTTCCCTAACCTAGTAAACCTTAAACCAATTTTTAAACCTAAATACCTTGTTCTTGTGTTCCCATAATCGGCCACAACTTGAAACATGGTAAAACCATTTGTTAGTTTTGCTAAGTGGTATCCTAACTCTTGTTCTAGCTATATATAGTAACCATAAAGTAATAACAACTCACACATATCATTCACAAGCAAAAATCAATCATATTTTCTCTCTACTCCTTCCAAACCCACGGCTTCATTTCACACATACATACACTTTGTATTTTTGATTTCTAAGGTGGTACAATCATACAAGGGTTAACATATATCATATCTAAGGTCATTCAAAGAGTATTGGAAGCTTGATTTGATGATTAAAAGGGTTTACACAAGAAAAAGGAATTAGGGTTTTCTTGGTTGAATTAGGGTTTTATACCAAGTATTTTGGGCTAATACTTGGGGTTTGATTGTTTGTATCATCACTACTCATCATCTAAAGGCCTACCTAAAATCCTAATCTCTTTAATATGTTAATTTCATGTTTTATATAATTGTTATGTAGTTAATCATCACCTAGTTGTATTTTATCATGTTTATACAATATTACAAGTTTATATAAACTCAAGAAATAATTTTTCATGATTAAAATGATATTTAAAATATGATAATATGTTTTAAACAAGGATTTACAAGCAATGAATAATTTATATAATTATTTTTCAAGTTATGATTATTTATTTATTTATAAAGTTTATATAAGTAAATAAATATGTTAGACACTTTTCTTGGACAATTTGGACTCAATATAATGGACACAATGTAGAGGACTTAAGTTATAAACAAGATGTGTTAATTCATATATTAGAGGACTTGTGGTATTTTAATTAAGTTAAAAAGTGCATAAAACAAGTTTATATAATTAATTATATAAAATCCTAAAACCTATTGTTTAAATTCGTGAAATAAAATATTTGTTTTATATTTTATTAAAATATTACATGTCATGAGGTTTCCAAAAATGTAAAGAACTCGAAAATCCGCATTATAACGAAGAAGTTATGGAATTTACAAGATTGCAAATAAAAAGTGTTTTTATAACAGTAATTTTATAAAAATCTGGAACTGTACATATCTGATAAAATTCGTTGGACAATTTTGACAAAAGGTACATATTATGGGGATTCCAAAACTTTAATAAATATAAAAATTGGATCAATAACGAAGGAGTTATAAATTTTTCATGTTTACGATAATTAAATATATAAAAGTGTGTTTATAAAACATATTATATAAAAACACTTTTCTGGAACAAAAACTTATAATCTCTAAAACTATAATAAAGGGATAGACTATTTGATTATGAAATCATAGGTACAAAGTACACACAAAATTGATCTAAATGTTTTAAAGTTTATCTTTTTACTAGTTTATTATAAAAAGTAACTTTATATACTTACCACTTTATTTTTAAAACTATTGTATGAATTTTTGGTATAATTTGAGGATTTTTTATTTTTAATAAAACTTTTCAATACGAAGTCGGGAGTATAAAGAACACTAAAAGCGAGATTAAAATGAATGAGATATGATTTTTGGAAGGTTATAACAATTAATTATATAAAAGTAGTTTTATATAATTTTACTAAAACAGTCAAATTTACTGTTCATCAGTAGCTAAGAATATTATGAACGTAATATTTTGATACATCTTCTTCATACAAAACCGTGGACATAAAGAACGTATAAAACGAATTTAAAACGAAAAAGATGCGATGTTTTTACTAAGCGATATTTATAAATGTTTTAGACTTTATAAATATTATTTTATCAAACAATGGAATTATTCATATAATGTGATTATATGAATAAGTCAAGTGTTGAACAAGTATACTATTTTTACAAATACAAATACATAGACATTTATTTTACAAGTACAAATCTATATTGTTTAATTTTATAAATTAAACAAACACATTTAGGTGGTGATGTAACTATATAAAGTTATATGTTGTATTAGTTATTCAAAGTACGTAGTACTCATAGGACCTATAATTAATTAGGTTGCATTTCCCGGCTAGTTGTGTTGGCATTTGTTGATTGATTTCTCATACACTCCTATCATTGATTAAGGTGAGTTTACAGCCCCATGTTTTACATTAATTTTAAATATAATTTTTAGGGTGAGAACATGCTTGTTTACAAATTCATTTACATGGTTTATTCAAACTCGTTACATGTTCATTTACAACTCGTTTACAAATTGATTTTCATACTCATTTACATATCTCACGATGAGATACATTACTTGATTTCATTTTTGGAGGGACGGGGGGGGCAAAAAAATTTTTAATAATATTTCATTCAATTGATTATGGATTTGGGCTTAGCGGATTGAACATGTTAACTACAAGTTGGTAGACGTGAATGTTATAAAATAGATCTATTCGGGTGTGACAACCCTGTTCGGGTGATTAGCTATCACTGGTGTCGACATTACCAAGCCAACGAACGTTATATCATGTCGAGCAAGAACGACTTTAACATGAACCTATGAACATTTACGTGCATTGAATAAAGTGGCATCGCATGTCTGGCCTCAGTTTCATTGAACTTAGAGATATCGTAATCACTCCATTGGGCACTTGAATAATTTGTGATATTTTCAATTTATCATGCATACTTTGATCAATTTCGGGTCCAAACTTTCATTTAGTACATTTTTTGTATTATAAGGGTTTAAATGGTCATACACACTTTGCAAATCTTTGGTTCAACATTTATACTTAAACAACCTTATGAACTCACCAATTTTATGTTGACACTTTTAAGCCTGTTTTTCTTAGGTGAATTAGATGCTTGACTTACTTGATGTGCATTGAAGTCTAAATAATACAATATTACTTTTCAAACGACACATTTAGAGGTCGTTCTCTCATAGCTTGTGACACATGGGTGTGTCGTACCAATCAACAATACCACAATTTATGCCCTAATCAAAAAATTATAAAATTAGGGCAAACTATTAAATTAGAGATCTTACCCGCCTAGAACAACAATAGAAACGCCTCCCAAGATTAAAATGGGTCCATGGAGTGACAAGTTGGACATTCCATGGTTCAATGTGGTTTTTCAAGTATGTGTGTGTTTACCAGTTGTGTAAAACCTAAAAATCTCAACAAGTGTAAAATTACCAAAATACCCCTAATGCAAGAAAATTTCATAAAAGCATGCATAAAATTCATTTAAATGTTAGAAATTATAAAAATGCAACATGTGACAATTATGAAATTTATGTAAGATTAAAATACCTTATATTATATAATAAAAATAATTAATATTAAGTATAGATATTTATGCCGAAATTTTATGTATTTATTTATTTATAACTTTACAAATTAAATCAAAATAAAATAGGATAATTATAAAATAAATTAGGAAAGATAAAAAAAATCAGATTTAGTCTTTTGAAAGCCCCAAAATTCGGCCAAAGACTTTGTTATAATCCTTTATGCATTTTTAAATTGTTTAATCCCTAAAACAATAATATCGAAAACCCTAAAAACTAAAAGTGGCGGCATAAGAATTTTCCAAGGAAAGGACGATTTTTATTAGGTGACTTGAAGGTCAAGGATTGTGGGGAAAATAGTGGGAAGTTTGTAAAGTGCTTGGTTCGATTGTGGTATTTGTTTTGGGTTCGAATTAAGCAACCGGGTTCAATAATTCATTAAATCATAAAGAATCATCAAAGGTATTTTTGTATCTCAATTTTCATCATATTAATTCGTTCTATGCATGAGAAAAATTATCATGCATGTTATTTTGATTTTATAAATTAAAACATGTTCAAAACCCTAATTTTTAGCTAATTATGAAATTGGAAAAAATAATATTTTTACAATTGATTTTATATTTTTCTAAGGTTTTTCATATCACATATAACTCAGATAAATTGTTGGAAAAATTTAGGAAGGATTCGAATAATTATTGGGGATTTATCATTGTTTGCCGATTTCAAATTAAAGGAAAAAGGAAAGAAATAAAATTAGGGTTAGAGTTTTGATAATTTTTCCAGGTGAATTTAATGCCAATGATTGAGAAATAATTATGTTTGTGATTGGGAAAAATTTAATTAGGGTTCTAGTGATTTATTTGTTATCCGATTTGCTATTTAAAAGTATAAGGACTTGTTTTGTAATTTTTGAAACTATGGGGTCTATTTTATACATGTTATTATATTTATTATATTCTGTATAAAATAAGTTGGGGTATTTAAAATATGTCATATTGATAATATTTTGGATTAAAAAAGGTAATTACAGAATAATAAAGTATTTAGAAAGTAATTAATTAAACATAGAGGGACTTAAAATTGTATATTTCTGAAAAAGTATATGTTTTGGTTAGTATTTACTGTATAAAGTATGATTTTGTCATATTCTGAATCTATAAGGGCTTGTTTTGTAATTATGGATAATTAAAGATAATGTTTAATTAATTAATAAACCAAAAGGGCTAAATATGTAAATTATGTAAAATTAAGGGTTTGAACTTGTAATAAAGAAAATGGAAGGTATAATCTGAATAAATGTGAAACTGTTGAAATTTTACACTTTTAACCTTGAAAATTGTTGATTTTGCATATTAAACCCTAAAATATGGAAAGTTGTTCATAATTAACCCCTGAACTTGTAAGGTTGAATGTTAAGTCTAAGCTTCAAAATAATTAAATAGAATCAAATGATGAATATTACTAATTTTGGAAACTTACTAAAAATGGAAAGTTACTAAAAATGGAAAGTTACTAAAAATGGAAAGTTACTAAAAATGGAAAGTTACTAAAAATAGAAAGTTACTAAAAATGGAAAGTTGCTAAAAATGGAAAGTTACTAAAAATGGAAAGTTACTAAAAATAGAAAGTTACTAAAAATGGAAAGTATAACTTAAATGAATGGTTTGTAATTCGAATTTATCATTTCTTTAGGTTCGGTCAAGAGGGAGTGATTTTGATTTCTTGTGGTGTTTCTTTGTGATTATGCTTAGATTCGGAATAAGGTACAGATATTCTGACCTTATCGTTAAGGTTTCTCATGACATATTCCTCTCTATCTTTGATTACTTATGTGATTTGCTACATTTGCTCTAAGCCTTTTATCTTGGCTTTCTTATATGATCTGTCATTATGTTCTATTTGAACCCTGCTATGCTACCTTTGATATTTGAACCTTTGATATTTGAACCTTTGATATCTGAACCTTTGACATTGAACCTTTGCTATGATCCCTTTGAAATGAACTTTGATATGACTTTGCTTTGAACCCTTCAGTTTGAGAACCAAGCCACTATTTGTTTCCTAGCCATGAAGGTAACATGGCCGTGTCATTGATGCACCTTTGGCATGACTCATGTGTAAGTGAGTGATTTCTTAGCCGTCCCCATTTGAATATCTTTTGCGCGCCATTATGAAATTAATTATTTATTATAAGGGGCGTATGGATGCATCCTAAGATTTGTTATGTATTCGATGGATTTATGACATTATGTTTATATGTATATTGGTGACTGATGTTTGGGTGCATTCCACGTCTTTCACATTTTGGAGCTCGCGACTCCATGGTTACTATGATATGATTTGTTTGGGCTTGGTAATTGGACTTGATTTGATTTTCTGATTCATCTTACCTTACACTATGAATTGACTTCTGATTTGTCTTACCTTATATTTGTATTCCTTTGATCATGTCTTGTGATCCTTTGAACCTATATATCGGATCCTTTGATTTTCCGTTACTTGCGTTCAAATTATTCTGATCTGTTCACTAGGCTTTGTAAGTCAGCGCACTTTTTCTTTGCTGCGGTAGGTATCTAGCAGGAGATGTGGTTGCTTTCAGTAGAGTGGCTGTGTGTGGACCTTACGAGAGATCTTAGTTTTGATATATAAGTTGTTTCTTTTCGAGACCTTCGTTATTTCGGTTATTTCGTTTGGATATGTCTGTCCTTTAAGAACTTATGTACCTTAAGTCATGTTGACTTAATTTCCTTTGGTATATTATTTGAGACTTCCGCTGTTTATGCTTGTGTTATGATTATGTATGCCTTTGATGTCACACCATATTTGTAATACTTCTACCCTTTTGGGTTGGGGCGTTACACTATTTGTTTCGTAAATTTTATTTAACAACAATTTATTTCCATTTCCTAATCATTAACCATGGGGTTAACGCGAATGAGGATGTGATCAAACATGCATGTCTATTTTGTCGTTACAGCCATGTATGCATGTCTCAGCTGCCTTTTTGGTTTATTAATATTGGTGAAAGTTAAAAGATCCCTACCCTATATCATTCCTCATCCTAACCCTTGGTTAAACTCGAATGAGGATGTGATCGAACACACATGTCTATTCCGTCGTTACGGCCATGTATGTGTGCTTCAGCTGCCTTGTTGGTGTGGTACTTTTAGTGAAAGATTGTAGAATGATCAACCCTAAGCCTTATAATAAAAACCCATTTTATCTTTATAAACTTGTTACTCCTTAGCTCTAGTGGTAGAGATGTGTATCCTTACCAAGCCTATGATAGAATACTTGTCATGACTAAGCAATTGAGTGAATTAGTTACATGTTATCACATAGATTAGTTGAGTGATTTGAGTGTTTTCATCTTCCTATTTCATGAGGTGTTTGGTTGTGTACTTGTAATTGATCAAATAAATGCTTAACGGAAAAATCCTTAGGGATACATTTTCATAAACTTCTAAAGGCTACTTGAGGACAAGTAGGATTTAAGTGGGGGGTATTTGATGGAATCAAATAACGTCACGTTTACAGCATCATTTATCCCATGTAATTAACCTATTTTGTATAATTATTATAAAGAATTGTTACTTAATCGTTTGTATTTGAGAATTGCAGTAATTATGGAGTACTTGGTGAAAGTCAACTAAAAGGCACGCATTCTGGAGCATAAACGAAGAAATATGAAGAAAACTAATTCTAACATCCAATACGCCGTATCCATCAAGGAAGATACGATGTATCTGTGCTTGCAATTCACTAAAGACCATGAAGGAAACAAGATCAATACGCCGTATCCAAAGAATCCTATACGTCGTATTCAAGTTATAGAATGTGAAGATTCTGGAAGATATCGAACATGGTCCCTACTCCAAGAAACCCCCCAATACGTCGTATCAAAGACTTTCAATACGCCGTATCGACCTTTTTCTAGACCTTATAAATAGAAAACTTAAAAACGAGTTTTAAGGGTGCTAAAACATATTTTCGATACCTAAACCATAAAAGTCAATTTTTAGAGGAGAAGAAGAGTAGAAGATGTCTTGCAACGTAATTAATTTTATAGGAAACAACTTATAATCTCCTATACTCTTGTAATCGTTCAGTTTTTGGTATCACTCCTTAACTCGGTTAGTTTACCATGGCTAAATTATTACTCTTGTATTGATTATGATGTTTGAAGGCTAATACCTTCGGGTATTAGCCATTATTATGAAGATTTGAATGTTTGGTTTGTTTATCTCAATTCCTTAATTTATCGTTAATTTATTGATTATGTTTATCACATGATACTTGTTTATATGCTTTAATATGCGACCTATCATTCAACTAGATCTAGTGATACGGACCAAGTAATCGAGATGCCGGGATGGCTCTCCATATAGTAATTCGTATAGGTGGAACAAATAGGATCACTAATAAAGTCTTTCTTGCCTTAGTTTCATGAACAAGTTAGGCTACCATAGGTCGTGGCGTAGGACTAAAAAATAATGTTCTGATTCTTTGGTATAGACTGGATTGTGGACTATCGCCCAATACAAGTTACCATTAAGAAGTAAGTGGGTAAAGTCTCTATGAGCTAGGGTTCGTATGACATACACCGTGTTGTCCTCTAGATGAATTATAATTAATAAACAGGATTCTTTATGCGGATACGCTTAATTGTAACAGAATTCTTCGTATCTAGGTCTTAGGAAAAAGTACCGCCTAAGTCTTAAGAATGATATGCCGCCTCGAGATAAGTAATCATTGCACTAACTAAACAAACCAATATTCTAATTGGATTAATAATGGTTAATACAGTTTTCCTATATTTGGCTAGACCGCTCTTTTATCTTTTGTTAATTTTCTTGCGTGTGTTTTAGTGTCTTAAGTTGATTTTAGTCACCACAAAACCCGTGCCAGTTTTTCAGACTAAAAATGCCCCCTTATTCTTTAGATTTAGGATTAAAATAGGTTTAGCATAGATTTAACATAGAATAGAATTAACTTAGTTTAGATAACCAAAGTATTAATAAACTGAAAGATTGTTTTTCGCTCTTAGTGATCGACACCCTACTTACTACAAAACTACCACCAATCGGGTACACTGCCCGTTAAAGTGTTGTTTTTAGTTAAGTTGGAAAAATATAAATTTAAAACTTGAAATCTAAAAATTAACACCACACAACGACACATCACCGCACAATATCATTCTTCAAGAAGTTTTGCATCCGATCAATGTGATATTGACACTCATCTCCTGAAGTGCAACGTTGTCTCAACAAATCATTAACAACTTTGCGCAGTTATGCCTCATCTACTGTTTGTAACATTTCTTTCACAAGTTCTTGTGACACTTTCTCAGTTGGAAGTTCATCATCATCTGTAGCATATGTATCCGTCCAAAAATCAAAATCATCTAACTATGCTTGATTACCTGATGTAAACAGACCTGGTTCACTTTCATTAGCTTGATTAGACGAAGATTCTCCAAACACATAGGTTCCATGCTCAGACATCTTTTGCCTCTTTGCACTATTCTCCCCCTCGGGATGAGCATCATCGTGAGGATCGTCCTGGTCTCTTGGACGAATGAAAGAAGGTATATAAGAAGTATTAGAAACATGAAGCCCTTCAAACTTGATTTTGAGTGCTAGCCAAATAGGTAAATCTTTATGTTGCAGTTGAGGATTGTCTTTCATGGTAAAATAAAGTTAATATTGCTGTTCTTGTGCAGAATATTGGCTGGCTTGAGATGGATGAACATGCAAAATATGACCTAACATGTAATTCCTGACTGATGAATCAACCTGAGAAGGAATATGGTTAGTGATAGTATTGTTGAATTGCGAAGAAATCTCTGCCCGAAGATTCTCGCATTCTTGTTGAATTTCACATGCAATCATCTTTGCCACATCAACTTGATTCTGTTTTCTTTCCATTATTAGCCCCTTTTCAACATATATAGGAACTTGTGTCTTGGTGAGTTATTTGACATGATCATCTACCATTTTAGGCAATGACTCTTCCATGATCTCTTGTAGATGTTGAGCAAGTACATTAAACTTATTTCTTTCCATAAACATAGTCTTTAGATGTCTAAACAAATAGCCATAACATCCTTGCAGCTCATCAAAGAAACTCTTTTATCGTTTGAACGTCCAGTCTTGGGTTTGAATAAGGATAAGAGGCGTTGTATAGTAGATAATTTGGATGAAAATGATGATGGTATAGAACATGAAGGTGTTGTATCAGTTTCCATAAATTACTTACGTTTCTCAGTATCCGAAGATATGAGAGTAGAATAAGTCCTAGGGATCTAATTGGTGTAGGGATGGTTGGTATGTGCTTAATTACACATACCTTTTGCCTATAAAAACATGCCTAAAATGACCAAAATATACCAAAAATACATTGTATTTGTGCGTTTTGTGATTTATATTGTACAGGTAATGGATATCTAAGAAAATGACAAAAACAAAGCCATCACGACAAAACCGAGCACGAGAATGGAAAAGCGTGAAAAAGTCAAAGTCAACCCAAAAAGTCAACAAGTCAAAGTCGAAGCTAAAACCGAAACCAAAGAAATACTTAATGGGCCAACCCACACCCATCTAATGGGTCGGGGCAGCCCATTAAGCACTTATATGAAGACTTTCATAAACTTATAAGACTTTTAAGCCCTAAGTCCATTAAATCATAAACTGGCCCAACATTAAGCCCAAAACACTTAACCATTAAACCCTTAAACCATATTACACCATAAGTCCCTAGCCTCTTGCATCGTTAGTCCTCAAGGACTAACATTGTTAGTCTAAAAGGACTAACGATGCAAATGTTTAACAAAAGCAGGGCAAACGCCTATTAAACCAAAAAAACACACCTATTTTCCCGCCATCACTGTTTATCTTCCCCAAAATGTGTCACCCTGCAACCCCAGACAAAAACATCCCTCTTCCACCTCAACCCCACTTCATAAAACAACAAACGCCACCTTGGCAATCCCATGAATCCTCATTCGTTGATGGGACAGAGATAAAAATCAATGGCTATGATCATTCTACTTGGTGGCCAAGAAATTTGGATGGCTTGGATTAATTTTCAACTCCTCTTACATAACAAACACAGTTGCAAACCCTCTCACTAAATAAGCACACCTTGAAGACCCAAGACTTGAAGAATTCTATATAAATAGGACCCTTTGTAGGCCCTTGAGGCAAGTTTTTTTAATCTAGTTTTAGCAGCTTATTTGTAATGTATTTTACTTTATGCAATCTAAATTTCCAAGTCTTGTAATCCGTTTTTAAGTTTAATGAAATTTGAAGTTTTTAAGTTTTAAGAAATCTGTTTTTAAGTTAATGTCATTTGTGTTTTGAAAACGTTTTATGAGCTCACATAAGCTCTTTTTAACTCATACTTAAGCTGTTTACTTAAACTATTCAATCTTTTCCATAGCTTGAAGAGTTTAAGACTTTTTACCCAAAAATCACTTATAAGCTAATTTGGATGACAAGCCAAACCTAGAAGGTCTTGTGGGTATTTACTAGCTTGTTTTAAACAAGCGAGAGCTTGTAGATCAGCTTATTATAAGCTTATTTGCCCTGTTTTGAGCAAGGGCCTTTGTAAGATTTCTATTTTCAAGTTTTAGTTTATAAATTGTTAGCTTATTTTACTGCTTATCTCTGCTTATTATCTGCTTATTCTTGCGTATTCATGTGATTTAGTGCTTAACTTGCTTATTTTATAGTCTTTGTTTCATTTGTTCAAGTATTTCACAATCTGCCATATTTTATTTTAGCTTAAAATACTGCTTATTACATTAGCTTATCTAAAGTGCTTATTGTCTGTTTAAATTTGCTTATTAGTCTTAGTTAAACTTAGTTCATCATCTGTTTTTAAAAATCAAAGGTTTAAACTATGTTTTATAAGCTTAAAATGGATTTTTACTTTCTTAAGGGGTGTTTAGCACGAGCAGTATTAACAAAAGTTAATACTGCTTGGTGACTTTTGACCTTTAAGTCAAACTTAGAAAGCTTAAATTAATCTTATAAGCCGGTTTAGAAAAGTCTTCAAAGTGTAAACTTCATTCCTAAGGTGTTTTGGTTTGAATCTGTAGGTTTTAAGCTTTATAGTTTAGCTTAATTGTTTAGATTTTAATTAAGGGCATTTAGGAGTTGTTAGCATGCTTATTTTTTATTCACAATGCTGTAGAATTCAGTGTGTGTAAGTAGGTATTTGTAATTTAAGTTTTGAGTTAAAACTGTCAAGGTTTTCAAGAGTTAATTTCAAAGTTTAAAATGTCCATCTTTTAAAAGAAAATTTAGATAAGTTAAAGTAGGTTGTAGATCTTGAAATTTCTTTTATGAGTAGTTTGTGGTATGAACTTTATCTGTTTTAGCTTATTTTGTCTTTTAAAAGTCTTTTTTATAGCTTAATATAGGCCTGCATTTTTTCTTTTGTCTTTATAAAAGTTGAAAAAACTCAGCATATACTGAGTGTAAGTTGCTTTTTCACTTAGCTTTTTCATGGCTTATCTGAATTTCAAAATGATTTTTGTTTGTTGATTATTGTAGCTTGTAGGATAAGCTAGAAAGTGCCCTTGTGGGCTGTTTAAGTAGTTTTTGGCCAAATTGCTTATTAGCTTATTAGCTTATTTGAGCTTTTAAGCTGTTAGGATTGCTTAATTTGTGCTTAGATTTGCTTAATAGGTTAGGTTTAAGTTCCTTTTAGCTTATTTAACTTAGGTTAGAGCTTATTTAAGCTTATTAACATTTTTAGTTTAGAAATTTAAGTTTAAAAGCCTTTAGGTAATCCTGTCATTTAAGCTCAGTTTTAGCTGACATTGTTAGCTTATTTTTGTTTGTAAGTGCTTATTAGGGTTAGGGTATCATTTGTTTTTAGCTTATTAGTTTCCATGTTAACTTATTTAGTCTAAAAAGCCAAAAAGTTTAAGCTAAAAGTCATTTAGTTACTGTCACTTTTAGGAGCTTATTTCTAGCTTATTTTAGGTTTTAATAAAAAGTCATTTCACAAAAAGACCTTATTTTTAGCTTATCTAAAAAGATGTTTCAAAAATTTTGCAAATAAAAAATTACTTGATGAAGGAGAAGTCAGGTGAGCAAAGCTCGAAACTGTAGACCTCTCTTCCCCTCCCCCCCCCCCCCCCCCCCTTTGTTTTTTTTTTTTCCCCCCCCCCCCCCCCTCCCCCCCCCCCCCCCCCCCCCTTTTTTTTATTGCCTCACTTCACAAGTATTTTAACACACCACACACCACACTCGCCCTTGTGTCTTTTGGTATAACCCCCTTTTTTTTTTTTACCTTACTTTTCTTTTATACACTTTTTAGCCTATTTTAGTTATAAGCCCTTTTCTGCTTATTACAGCTTATTGCAATAAGTTGTTTCACCCACTTTATTTTTCTTAAATTTTAAATAGTTCAAAGTATTTTTCTTGAATTTTTTAGATTTTTCCGAATTAGTTTAATATTTTTAATTAATTTTTTTTATTAAATCCGTTTTTAATTCATAATAAATAAATTAAAAGTCAAAAAAATATAATTCTTTTTTTTAAAATTTTCTTTTATCATTTAGGATTTATAAAAAATAAATTTTCATTTGTAGGGTTAAAATTTTAGATTTTTTTTTTAAAGAACGGGATTTGAACCCCGTTATCATTTTTAGTGTTTTAGCTTTATTTGCTTATCGTTTTTAATGTGCCTTTACTTGTTTTAGCATTTTAGTTATAGAAATAGAAAACCTAATCATATTTTTGATATTCAAGCATTGTTTGACAAACGCTACCTCGATTTTTAAATTCGCACATCGTCGGGACACGACCCGGGAAGGTTTTTAGGGATTTTACTTTAGTCAAAAGTAATCATCTTTTAAAAAAACCCTCTTGGAATACTTCTCTTACTATTATTGATATTTTTGATTTATTTATATATGTATTATATATATATATATATATATATATATATATATATATATATATATATATTATATAAATCTTATATATAAAGAAGCTAATCAATGGTGAATTTTAGATCCTCACATGTTCCTTTTCCCTTCTTCTTAACTCATAATCATCCTCTGCTGATTTTTCCTCCTCTTCAATAACATTTACATGTTGTACGTCAGCAGTTCTCTCCACCTATGGACTTTCCTTATGACTCCCGAGCTCTAATCTATTGCCAGGATCATCTTGACTATTAAGAATAGAATTGTGAACTTCATCTTCTTCTACGTTCTCTGTTCCCTCAACTAGTTTATCAATCTCCTCAGCTATCAAGTGCTCTTTAACTTTTTCTTCATTTTGCTTGGCTTCAAGATCATCACGACTTTTCTGCTCAGCATTGCTTAGTTGAATTGTATCTTGTAAGATTATATCTTCAGCCTTAGTAGAAGTTGGGATTGGTGTTGGTGGAGTAAGTCGAGTTGATCATCTTGGTGGAATATGAAGTCTAATAACAGTAGACTTTCGTTGAGCACTTACTTCTCTATCCCCATTAACATCATGGTTAGGTGTCCTAGGGGCGCTAGTTGTCCTATGCGTTCCCTTCAGCATACATCCGATAATTCTTTGTGAGCTTTATCTCATCAGTTATCATCCAGCTTGGAATCTGTATTCCAACCCTTGCCTTATTCTTCCCTGAATTGAATATACTTTTAACCATCTCATCATGTTCCAGATTATGATACTTATCACGAACTCTTCTTGAAATATCAGGGAATGCAGTCATGTAGTGACCCACAATAAGCTTTGTGAATCTTAGATAAGGTATTAGTGTTGATGGATGTTCGATTGAGTAATGCAATCCTTCCCAAAGCAAGTCAGCATAGTCAACATGCACATTATTGATAAAGCAATATAGCATCTGCATGATCTGCAAAGAGGGTTAACCATAACCAGTAACTTGTGTTGTCAGACATCTTTAAAAATTCTTGCAAAGTGTCTGCCATGATTGTATGAGACCAGTTTTCTTGAAGTTGGATGGCGATCTTAATTCCAGTATAAAAGCAATATCATTTAGAAAGAATAGAGCCATCTCTAAGAACTTTGGAGCAGCAACAAAGCATTCATGATTGTTGTCTGTAGCTTGAGGCATGGGGGGGGGGGGGGGGGGGGGGGAAAGCTCGTTGAATCTCAGGTCGTCGTGAGCTCTTTTCTGTCAAGCATAAACGTGAGCCTATACTTTGATCCATCTTCCTTCAAAGTACGCCAAAATTTCCCAAAGTAGATCCATGGTACTGATGACGATGCAGCAATGCTGAATCTGAGTGGATGATTTTGAAGATTGTTCCAAAGTAGATCCATCATCTTGATGAACATCAGCTTGTCTTTGTGATTGTGCCATGATGATTTCTGAATGATTGTTAATAAGATATGAGATAACAAACAATTTATATAACATTTTTGTCTCTTTTCGCTCTGTCTGTTTTATATGTTCTGGAAATTCTTTTGGAACATATTTTTGATCAATTTGTTTCTCATGTGCTTATTCTTCTTTTTCTAGCCCGATCCATACACTTTATTCGCATTTTTCTTTTTGTGTGTTCTGCCAATTCTTTTTTGAACACACTTTAGATTTGCTTTTTCGCGTATGGTTTTTGTCTCTCTTTCTGTTAAGAATATTCCTCACCAAAAATTCTTTGTGTAATGATATTCTTTCAAGAATGAGAATGATTCTTTCTTATTTTGAATAAGACTCAATTTTTAGAAATTTCAGAGAAATCATACAAAATTTTAAAAACTTTTTGTGAAAGAGTATCATATTGACACAATACAAAAAGTTGAGAACTTTTTCAAAAATCATTTGTGCAAAACCATTTGTTTTGATAACATAGAATCAGTCAAACTCAATTCAACAACTGAATGGTCACTAAGTCACTCACTCCTCATTTTGTTTATTTTAGAAAAGGGTCGAAACCGGACATGACTTAGACCACTTAAACAATTGAGAATAGAATTATCAGGCTCAAGTTATTTTGAAATTCTTCAATCTTTGCTTTTTGAAATGAATCTTGTACCATGTAAACAAACACATCTAATTCAACAACTGAATGGTCACTAAGTCACTCACTCCTCATTCTTTTCAATGCAGAAAACGGTCGTAACCGGACATGACTTAGACCACTTAAACAATTGAAAATAGACATATTTGACACAATGTATATTATTCATCAAACTTTATCATTTTTGTTCAATTTTGAAGTCCGTTTTCACAAATGCTTGAAATTCAAATCACATGATATACTGATCTTGTTATTTACAGACATTCGAGCTTTAGACTAGAAATTCGGATATATATCATCAACACACACTAAGTCTAGTAAGCCCCCCAAAAATTTTGGGCATTTGTCAAAAAATTTGACACTTCTG
The DNA here is from genome assembly GCA_026074375.1 of Tanacetum coccineum. Lineage (NCBI taxonomy): Eukaryota > Viridiplantae > Streptophyta > Magnoliopsida > Asterales > Asteraceae > Tanacetum > Tanacetum coccineum. The sequence goes on along the minus strand of BQNB010019535.1, from coordinate 15,049 downwards.
AAAATGAGCTTTGACTTTTTCATTTTTGACTTTTTTGAATTTTGACTTTTTCAGATTTGACTTTTCAAAATTCTGACTTTGACCTATTTGACTTGTCAAAAATCGTTTTCTTGCCAAATTTTTACAACAAATTCGATCTCATTCATCCTTTTTAAGCTAAAACTAGTCCATTTTAACCAAAAGAAATCAATTATTCAAAATTAGACCAATTTTGGCAAATTTTGAATACTTTTGAATTTTGTCCTGTTTGTCGAATTTATGATTCTCAGAGTTTAAGCAACATATATCTCAATTTATTATGCACAAACGTTATTATTACCATCAATATCCCTTATTCTATCATTTTCAAAACCTGTAACACCGAAAAATACTTATGTTTGAGAAGATAAAAAGGTTGTGGTCGTTGTAATGAACTCAAAAACACGATCTTGTGAAGAACTCAATTTTCTCTTCTTTTTTGATATCAAATGATAAAAAATAAGAAATGAAATTAATTATCTATTTATACCGACCGAATTTAGATTTTGGAAAGTGACACTTTCAATCCTTGGAGTTTTACTTCCGAAAATATGTTTAAGAAAGGACAGATTTGGCTCTTATGGTTTTTGATACCGAATCTTGTTAACACAAAATTTCAAAACTCCCCCTTGAAGTATGATCCGTTTACACAGTTAGTCCTTTAATGAGAATATTCCCTTTTCAAAGTCCAGATTTTACACAAATAAATGAATAACCCCCCCTCGAAAATATACCAATTTTATAGAAAGACTATCAAATATTTGAGATATCATCGTTTTTATTGGATTTTGAAAGCATTGTGAGTTTTACAATCATAATTGAGGTGATATACGTGAATGAGATTTTCAAAACACATGTTTTGACAATGAAAACACATTTGTTTATCAAAATAACTCCCCCTCAGATCATGATCTCGTATTAACATTTAAATCAATTATGATGAAAATATCGAATCATGAATCTGATTTGAATAAGAAGTCATGTCTTTTTGTTTAAATTATGTTTTTGGCCTTTTACATTTTTTTATTTGATATTGTTTTTGTTGTTTTTGTAACATCAAGTGAATATTTTTGTGATTTTATATTTTTTAATTTTGTATTTTGTTTTTGAAAACTTTATTTACAAGTTTGATGTATGATCTTTTTTCAAGAAGATAACTTTGTCAGACTGTCCAACTGTGTTGGAGTCATACATCTCATACCAATGCGATGAACTAAGTACTCAAAGCATTCTTTGGGAAGATCTTTGGTAAATAGATCCGCAAGTTGGTATTCAGTTCTGACAAAGTATAATTTCACTGTTCCCTTTTCAACATGTTCTTTAATAAAATGATACCGGATATTTATGTGTTTTGTACGCGAATGCTGAACCAGATTGCATGAAATAGCGATAACACTCTTTGAATCGCAATACATTAGTATTTTGTTGTACTTGTATCCATAGTCCAGTAGTTGTGTTCTCATCCAGATGACTTGTGCACAACACGCAGACAATGATACATATTCAACTTCAGTTGTGGACATCGCAGTACAATCTTGCTTTTTAGAACTCCATCTCACGAGCTTTTCACCTAAAAATTGTAAGCCCCCTAAAGTGCTTTTGTAATCATCTTTACATCCTACATGGTCTGTATCTGAATATGCAATTAGTTCAAATCTGGAATCCTTTAGATACCATAACCCCATGTTATAGGACTTTCTTATGTACCGAAAGATACTCTTAACCTCTTTGAGGTGTTTGATCGTAGGACGTGCTTGAAAACGAGCACAAACAAAGGTGGAAAAAGAAATATTTAGTCGATTGGATGCTAGATACATGATCCCTCCAATCATTCATACCATGTTTGATCAGTAGGAGTGCCTTGTAAATCAGCATCTAGTCTCTCAGTGGCCACAGGTGTGCTCATGGAGACATAATCATCCATACCATGTTTCTTTAAAAGCTCAATTATGTATTGTGAATGACTAATGAATATGCCATGGGGCGATTGATGAACTTGAAAACCTAGAAAGAACTTTAGTTCACCCATCATAGACATCTCAAAGTTATTTTTCAAGAGATTTGCAAATTGTTTTAAAAAATTTGGATTTGTAGACCCAAAAATGATGTCGTCAACATATACTTAGACAAGTAATATGTCTCCCCCGGGACGTGTTTTAGACAAAGTCGGGTCAATAATACATTTAGTAAAATGGTGTTCAATCAAGAATGAAGACAGTCTGTCAAACCATGCTCTTGGAGCTTATTTGAGACCGTATAGAGCTTTCTTCAACCTGTAAACATGGTCGAGAGAGTTTGGGTTGACAAATCTATCAGGTTGGCTAACATAAACATCATCTTTTAATAGACCATTGAGAAATGCCATTTTAACATCCATCTAAAAGAAAGTGATGTTTTTATGTGCAGCATATGCAATGAACATCGTGACGGCTTCAAGACAAGCAACAGGAGCGAATGATTCCTTAAAATCTATGCCTTCTTCCTTCTTATAACCCTTCGCAACAAGACAAGATTTGTTTTGAATAATTATGTTTTCTACATCATTTTTATCCTTCCACATCCATTTGATAGCAATTAAATTATTTCCATTTAGTCTAGGAACAAGTTCCCATACGTCTAGTCTCTTGAATTGATGCAGCTCATCTTGCATAGATTCTATCCAACTGTGATCTGACATAGCTTCTTTGATGTTCTTTGGCTCGAAGGTACTTATGGTTAATGCATACATACATAACTCAGAATCAGTATGAAGTCTTTTTTGAGTCATCACATGCTTGGATTGGTCACCAATTACTTGTTCCAAAGGATAAGCTTTTGTCCAAATATGTGTTAAGGGTTGTACTTGGTGGAACTCATGCATGTTTGATGGATCTTGAGCTGTTAATGACTAAACTTCATCAATATTTGGAGCATCATATGGAGTTAATAACGTATTGCCATCAAAGTCTGTAGAGTCTTCTTAATTTAATTCATCAGCCTCGTTCATGGATATTAGAGAAGTTTGTTCGTCAAGTGTAGTTACAATAGGAGGAACCTCGTGGTCTTCAACGATTATTGAAGATGTCGAAGGTGAGTCTTCATGATTGTGAACTTGTTGTGTAGCAAAATTGATGGACACGTCAGAAGATCTCTTCGCAAAGTATTCTTCGTACACTGGCCCGAACAAATTATCTAAATCTTTTTTAAACGGAGTATTCATGGATTCGACTGATGAATCATCATTAATGAATCGTTGAAAAACAGGTTCTAAACTATCATGTTCAGAAGCCATTGCTGTAAGCTCATCAAACTTGACATGGATGGTTTCCATACTCTTTTTGGTTCTTCGATTATATATTCGAAACCCTCTAGATGTTTTCAAATATCCAATAAAGATTCCAATGTCTGCTTTAGGTTTTCTCTTTCCAAGGTCATCTCGATTATTTGTTGGATAACACAATAAACCAAACACATGAAAGTACTCTACATTTGGTTTTTTGTCGTGAAGAAGTTCATATGGTGTCTTGTTGTACCTTGTATGAATTATTAACCAATTTTAAGTAAAGCAAGCGGTAGAAATTTCCTCGACCCAAAGAAATTCTGGTAATCATGAAAAGATAAGCATTATGCGTGCAACTTCAACAAGAGTATGATTGTGTCTTTTAACAATACCATTTTGTTGAGGCGTTCGAGCAGTTGAAAATGGTTGCATAATGCCTAACTTTTCATAATGATTCTTAAGAGTTGCGTTTTTAAATATAGTATTGTTGTCAATTCGAATCTTGTGAACTTTGGCGTTGTAATTTAACTGAACTTGAGTAATGAACTTCTTTATTATCTCTAGAGTCTCATATTTTATGTGAAGAAAATATAGCCATGTGAATCGAGAATAATCATCAACGATCACAAGAATATACTTTTTTCCGTTGATAGATGCTACCCTCATTGGTCCGCATAAATCCATATATAGTAATTCCAATTTGGAATGAGTGCTTGGAACCAATTTAGGTGGATGAGAAGATTTCTTGCTCTTTCCCTGCTCACATGCAGAACATAGATGATCTTTACTATATTTGAATTTCGGAAGACCATCAACCCGATCATGTTTGGTAACATCGTTAATGATACCGAAATTAAGATGTGATAGTCTGCGATGCCATAACCATGACTTTATCGAAGTGGCTTTGGACATAAGACAAACGGGTGAAGAAGCAGCCATATCAGAAATGGAGATAGTATACAAATTGGATTCACGTGCTCCTGTAAGCAAATCATCTACTTCTAGATTTCGCACATAGCATGTTTTTAAGCGAAAAGCAACTTCTAGATCACCGCCACATAATTGACCTACAATGAAGAGGTTATGTGTTAGGCCATCAACAAAATATACATAATAAACAGTGATGTTGCCTTGTACATAATCGCCATAGCCTGTGATTGCTGCAAAATGATTGTTCCCAAAGCAGAATATGCGCATGAATTTCTCAATGAAATTTTCCAGCCATGTACGATCACTAGTCATATGCTTTGAACAACCACAATCAACAATCCACAAAACGATTTGAACTACCTGCAACACATGAAGACACCACATCTGGACAAGTGGACGATTTGACAACCCATTTTTTAACGGGAACCGATGTATTAATAGTATTTCTACTATTATAAACATCTAGAGTCGTCTTAATAGGTGACCAACTAACATTTGGTTGCAATTTATACCACTTTTTCCACATTAGACTAATTCGAATTTTATTCTTCATGTAATTGCTAAGTGAACTTCCTTACAGAATTACTGTAATTGTCTTAAAAGCACTAAAGACCTTATTTTTGGCACTTACGGGAGTTACTGCAGCAATCTTAGTTTTGGAAACTACAAGAGTTGTATCGGAAGACTTAGATTGTGTAGTCTTAACATAAAACCTATTCTTTGAAACTATGGGAGTAGTATCTTTAAACTTATATTTTACTGTTCTAGGAGTAGTGAATAAGGCTCTTTTAACTTTCAAATCACATTCAATTTATAATTCGCAAGACATTTATCATGACACGGGATAAGCACATTTTTAGCACAAGAAACACATAATACATCATTCGCTTTAAGAGCGTTTTAACATCAACATCAATTACAATCTTTTTGTTTGAAACAACATTCTTAGATGCAACATCTGGCTTTTATTTGTCCAAATAGAAACTTCTACTTTCTCTGATGATTTCTTAGTGTTGGATAAGACATTGTTCTTGAATTATGAATCTCTATTCAATGTTCTTCTAACATTAGAAGTATCTCTTAATACTGTAGAAGATAAAACACTCTTAGCTTTGTTTGTATTTGGTTCCTGTTTCTTTTCAACTTTATACATTCCCAGTGCCATGACATTGTTGTTTGTCTCAACAGCTTTCTGTTTGTTAGGTGAAGTCTGTAAAGTGACTGTTTTTGACAAAACATGTTTCTTTTGAAAAACTTATTTATTTAATGGTGTGACACAAAGAAGTTTATTAGAAACATTAGTTTTGTCAAACTTAGTATTCACAGACTTACCTTTTTCAACATTTTTCAGCTTAGCTTTTAACTCAGATATTGTTATCAAAAGATCTTGATTTTGTGCACGTACTTCTGCATATGCATAGGTCTTTTGATTTAACATGCTCAATCAATTCATTGATTTCCCCTTGAGTTTGAGTTTGAGTTCGTGTCTTTTTGATTGAATCGAAAAGTTTTTGATATTCTGATTTGACATTTTCTCGTTCCTTTATTAAAGATTGTACTTGAAATTCCAAAGACATGATCTCACTCTCAAAACTTTTCCATTTTTGATATCCAAGAGGTTTCACAAACGTTTTTCAAAGAAGATTCACATTTTCGTCTTTCTTTTTTATGTTGTAAATGTAATTCAAAATCAAGACATTGTTTTTGACATGTTTGAACATTGTTTTCAAGAATGTTTATTTGTTTTTGCATACCCTCTTGGATTTCAATGAAGTCCCTCTGAGTTTTCTCAATTTCATCTTGCACATTATTGTTTACACACTCATGACTCAACAACACACAACATTCGATTTCATGCTTGAGTTTTGCTTCCAAGAGTTGATCTTTCAAAAACTCATTTTGTTTCCATGTTGCACTAAGATCATTTTTTGTTGAGTCAAAAACATCTTTCATTTCTTTTATGTCTTCTGAAAATTATTTTTGAAAAATTTCAAAATTCAAATGCAATTCATGAAGAATTGGTTTCACCTATTATTAACAAAATTTAGTTAACCATTTTTCTTTCGAAGTTGTATAGAAAATGCTTTCACGTTTAGAATTTGTTTATATCAAAGTAAACAATTTTGTAAATTCATTTTCCATTTTCTTCAAAAAGAGTTTCATTGGGTTTGGACTAGGCATTGAAGCCACAGAAGGTTTTGTCTCAAAAGGTAAAGTCGATGTACTTGCATTTGAATGATTTTTAGAAGGTATAAAAGTAGATGAAAAGTATTTTTGTTCAGCAGATAATTCTTTTTGTGGAACAAAATCCTCGTAAAAAGCATTTAATTTTTTGTAATCAATTGTACGAACATTTTGTTTCTTCTCAATAGCAATAGGATCCTTTAACTTGTTTTCCATTTTTATTTGACTCTTGGTTGCATCATCAAGTATGTTCTCTATGTCATGAACATTCACTTGAATTTTTGTATCATCAAAGCAAGAAGCATCATATAATTTTGGATTCTAAGAAATCGCTTTCTTGAGTGTATAAGGATTTTCATACCCTAAACCATGTTTTACATTTGAATCATAGAATGACATTGGTTTCGGTCAAGCATGAACATTCCCTGTAATGATCTACCAATTTTTAACACCACGTTTTCATTTTCTTTAGCTTTAGCTTCAAGATCTAGAACTATGTCATGATATTTATCTTTATTTTCACTCATCTTTCATTTCAAAATTGTTTGTATCTTTTGAAGTTCCACAATTTGACTTTTTAATTCGACAACAGACAACTGTAACGTGTCTTGTTTTTGTTTTAGATCACGAATAATGTCTTGATCACGAATAAATTGATTATGTAAATCATTTTCTAATCACCTTGCTTTATTGTCAGCCTCAATAAATTCGTTAAAAAAGGCAGTGTTATTTCCTTTAGTCATCTCAAAAACCCAAACTTTGTCCTTATACAACTCAAGCTGTTAAGTTAAAACTTTGTTTTGTTGTTTGACTTTATTAACATATATCTGTTGTTTCTCATGTTGTCATTGATTGAGGGCCCATTTGGTCTTCACAGTCTTCGTTAATATACTATTGGGCTTTCCCGGCCCATCAGATGGGTTGAGATTGCATCCAATAGTATTCTTTAATTACGGCTCCGGTTTTGACTGTTAATTTGTTGAGTTGACTTTTGATTTTGACTTTTCTGGTCTTTGGCTTTGCTTTGGCTTTGTCCTTCACAGCTCTTCCATTCCGAGTCCGGTTTTGTCGTTTTGGCTTTGTTTTTCGTCCTTTTCTTGGTTATCTGTTCCTGCACAATGCAATTAGCAAAACAAGCATATATTTGGCATTTTAGGCCCGTTTTTGGTTATTTCAGCTCGTTTTCAATGGAAAAAGGTATGTGTAATTAAGCACATACCATTCATCGGTAAGAGTTACTCCTGCTTCTTCCTGTTTTGCTAGCAACATGTGTTCCATGAAGTACTTTGAATCTCAAACTTTTGGCTTTGGACTGTTACAAGCATAATAATCTTTCTCACTATAATTATAGCATTGAACATTTGCAGCAGTTCCCGAAGACGTAGTTCAAAGAGTTTTCTATATGTTCCCAGCATCATTCTGAACATTGTTACGCTCAATGATTTCCTCTTGAACATATGAACGTCTTGTATTTCTGCCATCATTACCAGAATTTTTGCTTTGAATGTGTACTCTGTCAACTTGAACAATTGCTCGATTTCTAATGTTGGAAGAAGTACGAAGATGATTATTTGTTGGATAGAGAAACGTTGAGTGATTGCACGAGCAAGTAAAATCATTGCACAAGTAAGTGGATATTCATAATTGTTTTGTAATGCATACCCTTGATAATCATCATCATAATCAACTACTGAAGAAAGATGTGTGACATAGTAAGGTGATGTAGTTCTGGAAGAGGAACCTATATGTACCACCAACGCAAGATGATCATGTGATTTTTCCTACTTCTTTGCTCTTGATGCGTTTACCAGTTTCTTAAATTGTTGAAGATAATCAAACAAATTATCATAATTATCTTCTGTTAATCTTTTTGCAAGATGAACTTGAGTGACATACTTCAGCCGTTTAGGTTGTAAACAGTTTGGGAACTTTTTGTTGACATTGACTAAGGGAAATGTGATGCCATTTCATTCCAGATCATTCATTAGCTGAGCAAAACGATTGTAGATTAACACAAGTGCTTCTCCTAGTTCAGCAACGAATTGATCAAACTTATTATTAAATCGTGTTTCCCTATCAACTTTGTTTTGCACAGTTCCTGGCATTAGTCATTGAACTATTTCCCACATGGCTTTTGCAGTTGTACAAGCATTCACAGTGTTATATATCTCATTTGGAATAGAGATTAAAATCAAATTCATCGCCTCAGTCTTAGCTTCATAATTTTTCAAATTATCTCCTGTTAAAACTTCTTCGGTTTGCATCCTTGGTGTTTGAGAATCAAGAGGAGTGTAGTTTTTAAACTCATATGGACCTTCATCAATTTCCTTGTTAAGCCACTTTTTGTTTTCTTTCTTTCGATTAAGGTACCTTTTGAAATGACTTTCCCATGGTATATAACTACCTCTTTCAAGCATTGGCGGTCTAGTCTCAGAACCGAAATCAGCAAGAGATTGTTGATGTGTAGTAGAAGTCAACATTTCTTGTGACTCAAAAATTAGATTTTTGTAGACGAAAAAGAGTTCTATTTGTGATTTACCAGAAACTTCACTACTTGCCGAGTTTGACACTTTGTCGATATTAACAAATTCAATAAGACACGTGTCACAATTTGATGACCAAATTCGGAAATAAGCAACTTGTCTAAATTACCCAAAATTCGATAACACTGTTGTCGAAAATACCCCAAATATGGAATCTCAGACACAGTATTTCTCGGACAACACAATTCTCGATAAAATCAATTTCGAAATGTTTCTCGAACAATACTAAACTCGAAAAACTCAAACTTCGATATACACACTTTTTGAAAACCTTTTCAATTAAAATTCGATATATCAGTTACGATAAAACTGTAATAATATCAATTTTGATGAAACTTAATCCGTTTAAAGTGTTTCCAAAAAAGAATGTCACAAATTCGATAAAACCAAAAATGTGGTTTTCACACTTAGAATCCGAAAATGATCACAATTTCGATAAAACCGAAAGAAATGATCACTTTACGATTCATAAATTCGTATTATAATGTCAAAACTTATCCTTTTTCCCGTTTAACACAATTTCTATAAAACCAAAATTGTGTCAAAAATGTGATGTGATATCGAAAATGACTTTCCTAACACAATTCTCGATAAAACCGAGAAATTGTGTATCTATTACAACTTTTAGATTTAATTTCGAAAATGAGACGTATTCCTTATACACAATTTTCGATAAAACTGAAAACTTGTCTAACTGCTAAAACTCGGTAACAACTTCTGAATTTGAGAAAAAACACCTAAAATACAAGTTTCGATAGAATTGAAAGCTCGTATTACTATTACAACTCATCTAACAATAATAAGACTTTCGAAAATGACTAAACTTCGATAATTCCCTTCGTATCAAGCAACGACCTTGTCGAATTTGTATATAACGCAAGAAATGATACCAAAAGTGCTCAAACTAACCAAAATGATCGCGTCTTATCCATAATTGCTATCGAAAACAAATTTAATCGTGATATAAGATGTCGAAATTGCTCAATAAGCTCAAATAACCACTCGAAAGTACCGAATTTCACCGAGTTTCATCTTCGTCAAACTCGATAATGTAACTAATCACGAAATAGATCACTCTCACTCTCTAATGGCATATGATACCATTTGTTAGGTCTCGTTTTATCTCGAATCACATGATATAGAAAGGTTTCCTATAGAGAGAATTAAAAGAGGAAGGCAATACTTTCATAATTTTTTAAATTTTTTAAAGAAAAAAGAAATGGGAAGGAAAGTGAGAGTTACAAGCCTTAACTACCTAATGTTGATTAGGTGGGTATGTATAGGAAATGGAGGATTAGCTTCCCTTCCTTTATTTTTCTTAATTTGCAATCTAGTCTATATTCTTTGGGATAATATGTTATTTTTTACTTTAAGCATATTTCTCCTTATTACAGATTACTTTCTACTTTTAAAATAAAGTAAAAACATTAATAATAATTAAAACCACCTAAAGAATCATAATCGACACTTTTATGATCCTAACAAATACCCACGCACACTCACAACCAAAATAAAATACATTAAAACAAAAAGAAAATGACCTACTTTTTTATAACTCACCGAGGGTGAGTCACTCACCGAGGGTGAGTCACTCACCTTTCATTGGCAAAGTCACGCGCGACTTTTGTGACTGGAATGTGAGTCACGCGCTAGTTTGGAACTCACTCGGTGAGTTTCTTTCCCATCCCGTCCAGCCTAAAACACATAAATTATCAATCAATGTATAACATAGATCAGTACTCCTATTGTGTGCTACTTTTTAATATTAAAAAAATTTATACGTTTCTCAACGCAATATTAATTAAAAAAAATCTTTTAGAAAATGCACCTACAAACTATGCAAAAAGTTACTAAAACTTGCATAATTCTCCTCACGCAATCTCATTATTCTTATAAGAAAAGTACACAAAAAAGTTTCCAAGAGACGTTTTGACAATGTAGTGCATTTACGATAATGGCATCCCTTGTCAACTTTGTAGTGCTAACATTCAAGCCACCGCAAGTTGCTAGCTAGGAGGTCGTTTTTACGTTCAATAGGGCCTGAATGATTGACCAGACATGTCTGCCAAAATTTGTTGAGACGAGCCACAAACTATTAGCCAAGACCGAACAATCTGTTATCTTGTTACTTTCTAGCATCTAATGTGTTTGAGAGAACGCATGTTCCGCATGCACAAATTCCATTATTTTGACCGTTAATTGTTGGTTTAGATGATGAAAATGACATAAATACATTCGTATGTGTTTCATAAATGGTCCCCGTGGTTTGTTGCGTAATTACTTTTTAATTATTTATTTTTAATTTTTAATTTTTTTTACGTTCCTTTTATGTTTTCATACCGTAATTCTACGTTTGTACGTTTTCATATGTTTTATTAGTTTTTATCCGTTTGGGCGTTTTTATACGTTTTCGTCCGTTTTTGTGCGTTTCATAAGTTTTTTACGTTTGTTTACGTTTTGTCCGTTTTCATATTTTTTTTACGTTTGATTCGTTTTTATATGTTTTTAACGTTTTCATACGTTTTATACGTTTTTCTATGTTTTCATCCGTTTTATACGTTTCGTACGTTTTTATCTTTTTTATCAGTTTTCATACATATTTTTACGTTTGGTACGTTTTTATATATTTTTCTAAGTTTTTGTACGTTTTTGTACGTTTTTGTACGTTTTCGTACGTTTTTAACGTTTTATACGCCTGCGTACGTTTTCATCCGTTTTATACGTTTTTATACGTCTTCGTACAATTTCATATGTTTTTATCAGTTTTCTCGTTTTTATACGTTTTTGAACTTTTTCATACGTTTTTATACGTTTTAAAACGCATGAAAACATACAAAACTTAGAAAAGCGTTTAAAAACGTATAAAACCCGAAAAAACGAAGAAAAAATGTTAAAAAAGGTTAAAGCGTAAGAATACGTATGAAAACTGATAAAAACGGATGAAAACGTACGAAGCGTAAAAATACGTTTGAAAACTGATAAAAACGGATGAAAACGTACGAAAACGTATAAACGGATGAAAACGTATAAAACTTTAAAAACGTTCGAACACGTACCAAACGAATAAAAACAGTATAAAACATGAAAGGAACGTATAAAAAATTTAAAATAAAAATTATAAAATTAACTAATAATATAAATTTTAAAAAAAAATTACGTAACAAATCACATGGACCATTTAAGAAACACTTACAAAGGTATTTATGTCATTTCAACCATCTAAACCAACAATTAACGGTCAAACTTATGAAATTATTAGTTAAGAGACCAAAACCGATATGTGTCAGAACCATAAGAAGATGATCCAAGAAAAAAAAATTAAGTCATTTTTATTAAACACAACAAATCACAAAAACGGTTTATGCAATTAATTGTTATGCATTCAATTCTTGCTTAATATTATATTTGGTCCGGATACAATGCTTTTATATTTTTCATTTAGGTAGTACAAATTTCTAGTGTGGAAAGATACTATAAATCGGCATCGATAGCGACAAACATTATGGAAAGATACACTTGAAGTTTACACTTATCAATCACATTTTGTCTATAAGCCCTCCTGTTCATTGAATGTTTTCTAATTGACTAACTAAAATTTAAAGTGTTGAAAACGTGGAGTTTAGGGGCATGGCAAATGATGTACAAGTATGACCATAAGGCTGCTCCCAAGTCCCAACAATACCATGAGGTACCTGTGCCACCCCCCTTAGTCCCATGCTCTGTCACACGTCTACCGAGGAAAAAACAAAAGTTTGATAAGACCCTCACCGAATTCATATTCGCCTATGAGAAAAGATCCATATAGAACACTAAGGGGGTGTTTGGGTAAGCTTATATGATAGGCTTATGAGCTTATTAGCTTATATATGTCATATAAGCTCAAACTAAGTATTTGACTAAGCTTATATGAGTGGGCTTATAAGCTTATATAAGGGGGTTTTGATAAGCCACAAAAGTGTGACTTTTTTAAGTGGGTTGGGCTTATATAACATGTTACATTATAAATTACAAATTTACCCTCAATTATACTTAATTTAATATTAATATTTTTCAACCCATGTCTCTTATAGTCATTTACTACTTTAAAATAAACCAAACATTTAAAGTTATAAACTTACTAAATATAAGCTAATCCAAACACTCAACGTGGGCTTATAAGCTTACGATATATAAGCCATAAGCCGCTTATATAACATAAGCCTAAGCCCAACTCATAAGCTTAGCCAAACACCTCCTAACTAATTAAAGAATAATTTCTTTTCATCTCAACTATCCATCTTATTTTCATCTAATGACTTATATTAATTCATATTTTAATTTAATTAAAAAAAACTCACTTTCATCCTATTTTTTAAAATTAAAATATCTCACAAAACGTTAATCATTACGCAAATTTAATCATACCATCGCAACGAGAATTAAGTGGTGTAGTTGGTATTTTTTTTTATGGTATGAGATAAAATGGGTTATACAAAAACACGTGTCTGGTTCAAGATTATGTGTTCGAGAGATATAGTAAAGTTATACAGGAAGATGACACGTATTATACCATCTAACGTTTATTCTAGTCATTCGTCTCACAAATTAAATAGCATCTAATAATATAATAACCGAGTGAACAATAATTCTATTGTTAAAATATTATCCAAATCACACACGGGGTTTGAGTGAACAGCAAGTCCGTCATTATAATATTATACAGTACACGTGTTCTTCTCCCTAAATACCACCGTCTCATCACCTCTCTCACACACAGTTCTTTCTCACTCCATCTCTCTCTAAAAATACTGCCACAACCTTCTCTTTCTAAAGACCCGGCCAACCACACAGGTGTGAATCGTCCTCTGACCTCCTTCGAGCACAAGGTTACGTTTTTTTTAACTCTAGTTGTGTTTGTTTTTAATTTCTAATTAGATTGTGGTTTTGTTTTAACAAATGTATATTAAGTAATTTTGTGGGTTTAAAACCTAGCTTAACAAATGTATAGTATAGTAATTTGTGGGTTTAAACCCTAGCTTACGAAATCAGTTGGGTATATAAATTTTCCGCATCTAATTGATTTTTTTAGATTTTTGGTTTTGGTATATTGTGGATAGTGCAAAGATTTGTTGTAATTTTCAATATTTTTTTATTATGATAGGTTCGACCAATTCTGGATATTCAGTCCGTCGAGATCAAATTTTGTGTTGTGGATGTGGAACTGAAAACAATTGAGGTAAATTCATGTTACACAAGTTTTTCCTCAGTTATAGATATAGTTTTCTTTTTTATGTCTTTTGGTGATATTGGAAATAGGATTTGGCTGTGAAAAAATAATGTTTGGACAAATTTATATGCATATGTTGATTGGTGTTCCAGGATTGCGATAACAAGCGTTATTAAGTTGGAATTAAGCTGAGGTTGATATGGATTGGCTCAGTTTAATATTATTTGAGAGATATGAAAAAGTGGATTCTATTTGTTTCAAAATTAAAAGTTTTGGGATGCTGATAGTTGAGCAGCATAAGTTTTTGCATTGCCTACAATTGTGACATCGAATTAGGGGCTGTTATGATTAGGTAGTTTGGATTCGGGACTGTTTGAATTAAATGTGTACTTTGGCCGGTTTTAAGACATAGAGTTGCATTTCTTATAATTGTGGCATCAAATTAGAGTTTGTTTGGATTTGGGTCTATTCTGATTAGGGGTGTTCTCATCCAGTTTTGAGACACATAACCGAACTGTGTTTGCATTGCTTAAAATTATAGAATTAAATTAGGGGCAACTTGGATTAGGGGTGTACTTTGCCGGTTTTTAGACCCTCTTTATTACTTTAATTTCTTAAATCTTTATTACTTTAATTTCTTAAATCTTTATTACTTAATAAGCGCTTTGAAATAAGCTTAGTGGGTGTTCTTTTTTGTCAGCGAGTAAGTTGATTGGGACTCGGACAACATAGAGGATAGGAGGGCGAGAATTCTAAGGTTAACTTTCGAATCCGAGTATCAAAATTTCATTTTTTTATTTAAATTCCATATGTTTTGTTAGTTCTGAGATTGTTTTTGTTATAAGCGCCAAACACTTAAAATGGGTAGAAATTTGTCATAAGTGAATTCACATGTGTACATTCACCTCA
>BQNB010019534.1:0-66707 GCA_026074375.1 Tanacetum coccineum | reverse complement strand
AATCTCGGGACGAGATTTCTTTAAGGGGTAGGTACTGTAACATCCGGTAATTTTTGAAATTTTAAATGACTATTTTACCCTTTGACTTTTTTGGTCTGACTTGACTTTTTGACTTTTGGTGTTTTATTGTCACATAAAAGCGATTACCGCATGACCGGTAAAATTTTCGGAATGTATTTTAAATAATAAATCATATTTATTATTACATCTCTCATGTCCAAGTTATTTTTAACTATTTTGACTTGAAAACGAAAAAAATATATGTTATTCGTAAGCTGACTTATCAAAAACGAACCACTAAATCACGTTTTCACGACTCGAACTCTAAAGCAATTTGATGTAAAACGACATTCCGGACAACTTTTTAGTTTTGCCCGAGACCCGAAAACAAGCAAAAAATGACATAAATACCCTCGCAAAAATTTTAAAATCAAGAACAACGCGTACCAACAAGAAAATAATTAAATAATATTTAATTAACACTTTTTATTAAATAAAAATATTTAATAAATTAGTTATCATTATATTCAGTAACGTTTGTTAAAGACGCAAATATTCGAGTAAAAGATCATTTTACGGACAAAGTTTATCAGTAATATACAAATAAATAATAAACGTTTTAAATAAATTTTTAAAACATTTATGAAAATTAGTCGAGTGAATACTCGTTTTTATGAGAAAAATTATTTGGAACGTAATGACGCAAGTTTCGTGTTTTGAATCGTCCGTTAAGTGGTCCAAACGAGTCCCGAACCATAAAATAACAAAAATTACATCTTTGGTCCCTCTAGTAATGTTTACATGAAACACCCTAGACTATTACACACCTTACACTTTGTTTATATATATAAGTTATTATTTTTTTCATTTTGTGAGATATAACACACACATAAACACTCTCTCCCTCTCATCTTTTCCGGCGAGCTCCCACCGCCGCCACCATCTTTTCCGGCCAATTTCCAGCCAATTTCCGGCCACCGCCGGCCGCCACCCAAAATTTATAAAAACGAAGATCTACCTCCGATCTACCCGACCCACTACCCCACTCGTCGCCACGCGCCACCTCATCACCTCGTCATTACCAGTGACGCCACCATAACACCACCACCATCATCACGTCATCATCATCATCATAACATCACCACCACGATCATTACCACCTCACCATCGTTACCTCCATGCCGCTACCACCACCACCTCAGCCGCACCATCTCCACCGCAGCCCTACCATCCCTACCGTAGCACCACATAGGGTGCGTTGGTTTTCCTCAGAACCAAAAAGGGTGCATTGGGTTTGTCTTAGAACCAAGTTAGGGTGCGTTTGGTTGTGGGTTTAGCAGCAGGAGCATTTAGTTTTGTTTATACAAGACTAGGGTGCATTCGGTTGGTTGTGATACAAAATAGGGGTGCATTTGGTGTTGCTCGACACACAAGAGGGTGCGTTTGACTGATATTCACCAACAAGGGTGCGTCGGTTTACTGTTCACCAGCACACGAGTGCGTTTAGTTCGTGTTTATGACCAACTAGGGTGCGTTGGTTCGTTGTCACCGAATAGGGTACGTTTTGTTTTTATATAGAAACGAAAGGATGCGTTTGGTTTTGTTATAAACGAAAGAGGGTGCGTTTGGCTGTGTGAATCAAAAGGGTGTGTTGGTTTATTAGGTACCAGCAAGGGTGCGTTTGATTTATTCATAAACACGTAACAAGGTGCGTTTGGTTGTTTGTATCACACCATAAGAGCGCGTTTGGATCTGAGTTTAGCAAATAAGGGTGCGTTTCGTTGTTGTACATAGATAAGGATGCGTTTGGTTGGCTGTAAACAGCCATAGGGTGTGTTTGGTTTGATGTAGGCACCAAATGGGTACGTTTGGGGTTTAGCAGCCACGTTTGGTATAGCAGAAACACTGATAGGGGTGGTGTTGGTTGGTTAGAAGCAAGATAAGGGGCGTTTGGTTTATATAATAAATCAACTAATAATACATAGTAAGATTTAATAAACATTAAACGGATGGTGGTTTAAAATGGTTAAATAAAATGTAATATTAATTATTTTGTTTGTTTAGTTATAATTGATATATATTATAGATAGTGTATATATTTATATATATATATATATTTATATATATCAATTCTGTATACTATATATATATATTACATCTAAAACACCGGGGTGTTTAAAAATATTGAACAGCGATTATTGCAACATATTGAGTAAGGGAAAAAAGTTGAGTTGGTTGCGAAAAATAGGAAACGTGGTAATTTAGTTAATCTAATATTATCTTCATTTTTTTTCATTATAACGATTAGTCATGCCGGAAATTTAAAAAAGTTAATATACTTAATAAATATTCATTATAATTTTACTTGTTTGTAGAAAAATCGATAAAGACGAAGTTATATAGTCTTAAGATCGTTAATTTGTAATTATACAATAACCAAGATAAACGAACGAGAAACTACACTTTTGTAAATGAGGACAATGTTTAACAAAGGACCTGTCGAGGAAAACGAATACTAATGATAAACTATTATTTTTTATTTCCACGATTAATGGACAAAGTAAAGACTTTTTAAAACATGGGTTTATGTTATACAAGAAACCTTTTTTATTTAATTAAGTGGTATTTGTCCGAAAAACATGTTTCAACATTCGTTGGTCTTAAGTATTGACTCGCACTTCTTATATATAATACTTGCAACAGTATTTACACTTATATTAATCCTTGGATTATTTGTCTTTGTCATATCAGTCATTGTATGAGTTATATAATTGTTATTTTTTCATAAGTGATATATACGACATTATTACACACTTCGCGTTACTTTTGATTTATTTTTTTAACCAACGCCAACTACTTCAACTTGAAATCTAAATCCTTTTCTAACGTGTGCTGTTTGAGGGTGACTATCCATCAGGAAACCCAAATTCATTAGCCTAGGCTAGTGGGATCTTAGCAGTTGAGTTAAGCGACAACTTCTTGATCGAGCCGTTCGGTTTTCGTTTGTGCTGTGCTTAATATGTGTAGTTCTGCAAATCGTTTTTACAACATCTATGTGAGTTTATAGCCCTATGTTTGACTTGTTTTGCATATATTTTTGGGTCGAGAAATGCTTTGTTTGGAAAATGCATTACTGGTGATTACAAATTGGTTTTTTTAATATCATTTATATAGCTCGCATGGGATACATTACTTGACATCATTTTTGGACATTGAATGCATACTTTACTTTGAACTGATTTTACGGATAGTTTAAGCGGATATTAAAAACTGATAACAAACAACATTCTGCTTGGTTGTTCTTGGAGGGACACAGTAACGGGAGTAATATTCTTTACCTTACTGCCTGGGTGTTCTTGGAGGGGACACCGTTACGTGAGTTCAAATTATTTAAATAAATGGCTCGGGTGTTCTTGGAGGGGACACCTGTTAATGGGTTCATACAAGTCTTAGTTACAGCTTCTTGAACTGTAAATCACTGGAGGTGTGAGCGCGAAATGTTATGAAATGATTTATTGGGTGTGAATCACGTTCGGGTGTTTAGCTATCACTGGGAAAACAAACGTTATAGCATGTTGTCCACACGAATGTTATTATAATCGATCTATTCAGATTGACAATCCCCGTTGGGTGATTAGCTATCATAGGCAAAAACAAACGTTTATAACAAGCTCGCAAACATAGGTCGGAAGACGATTGGTTGGGGTCTACAGGCAACAAGTACATATACATGATACTTGGCGGTTGTCTTGAATAAGTGGCAATACTATACTTTGAACAAAGGTGAGTTCAACTATACATATGTTTTTGGTGACTATTTGGGATTTAAATGGTCATGCAAGCTTTACATTTTTGATTTCTAAATATCTTCATACTTTTGAGAAGAACATTTCTATGGATTTAACGGTCATACCGCACTTTACGGACTTGGTTCAAACTTTATACTTTACCAAAACTATATGAACTCAACTTTAATGTTGACAATTTTAAGCATGTTTTTTCTTCAGGTGTATTAGATGCTTGGCTTACTTGATGTGCCTTGGCAGTCTAAATTGACAAGATTTCATTCATAGATTTCTACTTGATAATAAATGATCAAATGCTCGTTGTATTGCTTTTCAAGCTTTTCATTATGATGCATCTAGGGGACAAATGTTATATCCAAATTTCATGGAAATCAACGAGATTACTTTCAAACGACACATTACGAGGTTGTTATCTTGTATCTAGCGCTCTATTCTGTGTATTATGAAGTAACGCCCTGTCGGCCTCCCCCCCCCCTTGGACAAAATTTCCGCTGCGACACAATTACTTGGGGGGTGTTATGTGGTGATGATGAATAAACCACAATTGGATGAGTCGGATGAAAAGATGTTGACATGGCTTTGTAGATGATGTGCAAGCGATGATGTGCAAGAAGATGTCACTATCTTCTCAAGATAGATCCAAAGGGGTTATAGGAAGATGTTTTTGTGAGACCCAGACTCCCTGATCTTGAAATGGCATGAAGATCTTGAATGGCATGAAGAACCAAATGATGTTCCTGAACAAAGTTGGTTCAATGACATGGTGAATGCTCAGAAGGGTCCAGTCACTTTTGATGATATAATGGGTTCGGTTGTTGATTTTACCAACTTTGCCAAAAATTGTCTACAAAAGGACAAAATCACAAAATCCGACCTCGAAGGACCAGCATTTACTCAAGGGAAAATACAAGAATTACATCGAGTTGGAGTACAATTTCGAGGAATGTTATCGAGCCTTGACTGATCAGACTGATTGGATAAATCCAGAAGGTGAAAGAATTACATATGATCTAAGCAAGCCTCTATCCTTGCAAGGCCCTCCTGGTTGTACAACTATCCCTGTGAACTTCTTCTTCAACAAATACCTGGAGTATTTGAAGAATGGAAGCACAAAAAGGAGGCATGCTTCTTCACTAACCAAGCCAAAGGCTACACGGTATGACTTAGAAGGCATGGAAGATATGATTCCCAATCTTTGGACATAATCCAAAGAGAAATATGATCTGAAGCATCTCTTAGAATTTCACACTAGGGTCCAAACATCAGCTATTCTACAGGACAAGAAACAACCAAATCTCACCTCACAGAGTGTATTCATGAATGAAGATCCTAAGCATTATCAGACTATCCATTGATAAGCAGTTTGACTATGGCTGTCTGAAGGAGATTGGTGTTAGAAGAGCAAATCATAAGGAGTACGTCTTTAATGAAGCTGACTTTAAATGACTCCATCTGAATGACATAGAAGACATGTACTTAATTTATGTTCAAAACAAACTCCACAATCTCAAAGGCCATGAGCAGACTGATCTTGTTATGGCTCTTCGGTTATCTATTCGAAGAATCATTCTCAAGAAAAGATTTAAAGACATTCAACTTGCAGTGGAGAGTTCATAAACAAAGCTCAACATCACAAGGACACAAGTCAAGTGTGAAGGTCTTACTTCCAAAGAACTATACACTATCATGTTCGAACCTAGAGGAGTTGTTTACTTGCACAAGAACAATGGCCAGTATCTAATGCGAATTGATGAATTACACAAGTTCAGTGATGGCACACTCAGACCAGTTTGAGATATTCTAAATGAAAGACTTCATCACTTTGTGTTGGGATACAATGCTGGCATGCCTAATTGAGCTTGGACTGAAATTGATCGGGAAAGAACAGCTACCATGCTAGAGGAAATTGAAAAGATGTTTCTGAAAAGAAGGATTATGAGGAGCTTAGAATGTTTTGTAGGTGGAAGGAGCATTGAGATGGACTACAGGCTGCTAACGCGGACAGAATGACTATGTCATTCTTTGTTTTCTCATTTAATGTCATGTCTCAAACTTTATCTTCTAAATATGTGAATATGTAGTGTAGGATTAAAATATATATGGTGTTCGAGTAGGATTTTTTAAGAATTTTTCAATAAATTCAAAATCTTTCAAAATATGTACTCAACACTATAATAATACCCTCATAAATTGAGGGGGAGCCATAAAATGTTCCATAATAAGCATGCTAATTCTGAAAGCATTTTTCTCCCCAAACATTTTTGAAATATTTCAATCAATTGATATTTAAAATATTAAGAGATTTGACATTTTTGATAAGGGGAGAAAATGTGATTAAAATATACAACTAACAAAGTATGATCATGATTGACTCAAGTGCGGTCTCCACCCTTCATGTGCAAAATATTTTCTAATATCAATGCATGTGTTGAGGGGGAGCTTTTGGTGAATGATAAAACTATCAAAGTGTAAAATGTTTTGATATTTATATCAAACACTTTGATTTATTTTCAAGGTTTTAAAGGCTACAAGAGCAATACTTAAAGACCGGCTAAATGTTGATGTTTCAAAGAGATATAAGGCGGTTAAGGTTAGGTATTTGTTCCATGATCTAGCCAGAACCAGAGGGATCTACCTAGGGACACTCTATAAGTTAGAATAAAAGTCATTAGGTATGATACGAAAGGACTAAATGTGAGAGTGGGAAAAATGTTATCCAAGGCATGATTTATCACCGAAACAAACCCAACATGGTGATAATAAGGACGCGTTGATTAACATTAAAGGGGTTAAAGAATTAAAATGAATTGTAAGGATAAAGGGTGTAAAGAAAGAAGCCATTCATACACTTAGGCAAAAACTAGGTCAATACAAATACTATCAGAATAACAAAGTTGATTGCTGGTATTGAAGATAGTCATCATGGACCCAGTGATGCATTGCACAACCCTCCCAAGCTACTCAGGCTTCTCTCAAAAGAAGTTTGTTTCATTTCTCACAGAGATTAAACACATTTCTATCAACTTTCTCACTTCGAGTTAGTTGGTATTGAAAAGGTGGCAGTCAGCTCCAGCCTCCGATCACTAAAACTAAAACGCACTATTGAGTCTAGAGACAAAGAGATCATCCATAAATCTTATTAGGATACTATTTTGAATTATACTTGTTGTTCATACACTATAAAATCAAGTAATATTTTAAGAGTCCTACGCATTATCCTTGTGATCTAGCCAAAACATCTAAGTGATACTCTCTAGTATTCACAGTGACAATGGAAATCCTTCTAATGTCAACATCAAACAGCACTACAGTAGGTGACTTGTGCGATCCTATATGAATCAAACTTGTGACAACTGGATATCAATTTGGTCTAGTCTATGAATTGATGACTTAATCAGTGAGATAGTAACTCACTGATTCACTCTTATCGTGTTGTATGCTTTGAGACATTTTGATAATGAGAACATGCTAGTACAGCTGCGAAACCCTGTCAAGGAGATTCTTTTGAATACTACCTAATCACAAGTACAATATTTATACTGTTCAACGGGGAACCGGAGGTTATCGCAACCAAAAATTGACGAAATAACAAAGACATTTTTGTCCATATTTGTTGATTATCACTAACCTAAACTTGCAGGTTACATGGTGGTGGCGTTACCTCTCTCCAGCCGAGTTAGATTCATAGCCACATGCTCATACTCGATCAATAAATGTAAATACATGATGAAAGTTCAAGTTAAATGCTTACTCTATGCCCTTTTGCTACTCTCTAATAACGAACGTCTTCCTTAAAGTAATTAAGTGTTCAAGATGAAGCATACCAAGGGAGATTGTTCGACGGCTTTCAAGATGAAGGAAAGTATGAGCATGCTCGTCCAAAAGTCATAAGATCACAAGAAGGCAAAAGATTACAAGATGATAAAGATATTATGTTTGATTAATGATCTCAAGATCATAAGCCGATAAATCATGAAGGAACAAGTTCCAAGTTCACTACATATCACACAAGATAAAGATCAAAGAATCAAGTCTATGATCAAGACTAAAGACATTCATAGAATTCTAACCTCCCTTAGGGGGAGATTGTTAGGAATTTAGAAAAGTCTTGGATACTTCCAATATTCTAGTTTGTAGCTCATAGTTATTTAAATGTAATCAAGTAAGCTAACTGGGCCTAGATATGGAAAGCCTATAGAGGCTGGCCCATGTAAACACACATATATACCCTATTCACACATAAAGAGGGAGTTGGTTTTCATTTATCTCATAAGGGAATTGTCGGCTTGGTGTCTTTTTCTTAGTAGTAAAAGTCTCGTTTCGTAAAGCGCATTTTCTTCTGCTCTCTACTATTTACTGAGTCGCGAAACAGTTGTTATGTTTGTTGTGTGTGGTTTGTAGATATCGTTTAACTCTCAAGAGAATAGGTTAGGTTTGGGTCTATGCTACTCAAAGTGGAGAGAGGAATGTGATCTGTGTACGCAAATGTATGCTATGGATTTCAACAGAGGTGATAGAGAGTCAATATGGTTTTTTATTGATGGTTAGTCTGAATGCGAGAGGTAAATTAGTAGTAGGAACTTAGCGTTAATTATTCTACGTAGGGACTGACTCGCAAACACATAAAGTGATTGTTGCACTATTAAGATCTAATTTCAAAATATAGTGTGAAGCTACTTCAGCATGTTGACTATGTATTCTAGTCAACATGGTTATGTTTTCTTGTAATTCATAACACAAAGTAGTTAATTAGCTTGAAATTACTACTGTTTTCAAGAGTATGCGTTCATAATTACTTTAGTTAGTATAATTATGATTTCTTGTTAAGACATAAATATAAAGTCCTTGAATTAGTGAATGATTCAAAACATAAAGTAAATGATTAACTTGTTATGTATTCTTGTTACGACCTGAACATTAAGTTCTTTAATTATTCAAACACTTATAATGTATAGTTGATGTGTTATGTCTTCTTGTAAAGACATGTACATAAAGTTCATGAACTATTAAAAGAAATATATGTTATAGCATGCATTTAGTTTTAAAATACTGTTTATTTAATTTGGTTCGACCTAATTGGTAAGTATTTGACCCAAAGAGAATTAAGTTATTTAGGAATGTGATATAGTCTCACAATCCCAATACTCATAGAATACCACATTGATATGTGAGAAATCACATATCTTTTTTATACCAAAAATGGCCCTAAAATGAACAAATTGTGCAAATTATGCTTGTATAATTGCCTTCAGTTTTGTCATTCGTGATGTGTAGGTACGGATATTTGTCAAAATCACAAGAAACGGGCCCAAAACCGGGCAACCATGAACACCACGTAACGGATAGAGTGCTCATCAAGAGACGGGATTCTAGTCACAAAGATCAACAAAGACAACTTGCAACCCTTGTCAAAGCCCACAAAACAACAAAACCCTCAAAATCCTAAATGAGCCCTTAATGTTAAAACATCTTCACCATAAGTCCTTAAATACATAGCACCGTTAGTCCTTTTATAATAAAAGACTAACGGTCGTTATCTCCTAAAATCTATAAACCCTTTTAACCTTTACCATTTAACTGTGGCCCAATAATTACCCGAGCCCAAGTCAAATCTTCCCTTTACCCCGGGTCAAACAAAAAACGTTATAAGCAGTTAAAAAGGGCGCGAAGGTGAAGTTACTGTTCACCTTCGTCCCAAACAATTACCCTGTATTGAAATTGAGCAGGTAAATCCAATTCCCCTCAATCCAGCGTGGCAACGAAGATTCCAAGTCCCAAGAACCATGTCAGCATCAAAAACGTCCCCAAAGCTCTATGATTGGCTAGCTATAACAAAGAATGACACGCGGCTTTTAAATAAACACACCAAAGATGGGAAATTTGCACTAAAAACAATGTTAAAGAAGCACAGCCCCTCCAAAGATGTGGGATTGCCAGCTTGGCAATCCGTGTGCAACATTCCAATCCAACGACTAAGATTATACATCCAATGATTACAAGGATTGAAGGGCTATGATCAAAGGCAAGAGGAGCGTGTATTTAAGTCCTAGAAGCTTCTCTACAGGGCTATAAATAGAACTCACTCCTCACTCAAAAAGGAATATTTAGGAGTAGGAGTAGGAGTAGCTTAGGGTAGATTTAGCTTTTAGCTTATACGTTTTTTTTAGCTTATGACTTTAAATTTCATGTAATTTTCCTTTTCAAGTATTGTAATCCTTTAAGTTTTCAATAAAATTCAGTTTCATTTTTAATTCAAACTCTTTCTTAATGCAATTCTATTTAAATAATTATAAGCTCTTTTTAAGCTCTTTTTAAGCTAACTTACTACTATACTTATTGTATCTCATTAAGCTTTTTAAGAAGCTTAACTGAGCTTAATTGATTTACTTATTAACCCCCCTAAATTACCTCAGCTTGGTTATTGGATGATAAGCCAGTTTGGGAAGGGCTTATTGGACCCCACCAGCTTGTTCTAAACAAGCTAGAGCTTGTTGATTTAAGTTCATTTGAGTAACACCTCTGTTAGCGAGGTGTTTCTGGTACAATCTTCCTTTCTTGTTCTATTTCTATTCTGTCCTTTTAATACTCCTTTTTTCATAATCGCATAATTATTTAATAATATGTTTGTGATAGTTTTTTCTTAAATACTAATTTAATACTGCTTATCTCTGCTTATATTTTTGTTCTTTACAATGCTTTAAAATTTCATTAGTTAACATAGATCTTAGTTTTCTAGTTTTGTTCTCTAAAAACTGTCAAAATACAAAATATATACCTATTTACAAAGCTATATTGTTCTAGCTTATTATTTGTTTAAATCTGTTTATTAGGTCTTATTAAAGCTTATTGATATCTGGTATTTGAACTTTGATCATTGATTCTCATTTTTATAAGCTGAAAATGAATTTGAGGGAAATAAAGAAGTGTTTGGGTCAAGGAGTACTAACTTGAGTTAGTACTGCTTGATCCATTGGCCTTTAAATTTCATTTAAATCATCATATACAGGTTGATCAGTGTAAAATTTAAGAGCTTAGTTAAGGTTTTTAATCAAGTTTTTTAAGGTTTTTATATGATGTTAATTTGAATCAGTAGAATAAGCTTAGTTAAAGATGGCACTTTTTCAGTCAAGTCTTTTCTAGTCATTTGTTATTGCTCTAGTTGTTCTTAGTTTTAGTTGATTAAAAGTATGAGATAAGTATCTTAGCCTTCACTTGTAGGATTTTAAGTTTTGGTGCTTATTGTTGTCAATTGCATCAGCAACAAAAATAGACAAATTGCCATTTTTAAGCTTAATTTTCAGAGGGTACAAGTAGTTTTAGGGTTTTGAATTGTTATAGTAACAAAACAGATATTTAGGCCATTCTAGATAGATTAGGGCTTATTTTAGTTTAAAAGCTTATTTGAATACCTGTTTTAGATCTGCAATTTTGCTTTTTGTCTTTTTATTCAATTACCAAAAGTATAGTAAAATGAATTTTCAGCTTTTTCATTGAGCTTTTTCCTTAAGCATTTGATTTTCAAAATAGCTTTCAAAAGCTGTTTTAAGTAGCTTTTTGGTCAAGGATTTTATTGATATAAGCCAAAAGTCCATAAGAATCCTTTAGCTTATTGAAAAATAAGCTCAAAGTTTCCTTAAGAGACTGTTTGGTTAACAGATATTTCCAAAGTGCTTATTTTTTTCAGCTTATGGCTTATCCATTATGCTTATTTCTAGCTTAGTTGTGCTTATTAGGATAGCTTTAGGTTAGAAATAGCTTATTGTTCTTAAGTTTGAGCTTATTTTAGTTTCTTTGTTTCATTAGTTTAAGTAAAACCAAAATAATACTCTAAGTCATTGTTGTCATTGTTTTAAGCTATTTTTCAGCTTATTATCTAGTTTCCTAAAAATTTGTTTTCACAATAGTAGCTTATTTTAAGCTGCTTAACAACTTTGCTTTTTAAAGTTTTTGCAAAAAAAAATAAAAAAAAGGGAAAAGGGGAAATCCAGGGTGAGCAAGGCTCGAACCCTGGACTTCTACCCTCCTCGACCCTTTTTATAACACTCCACACACAAACACACTAACCACTGCGCCCTTGGGACTTTTACGTCCTAAGGTGCGTCTTTTATTGTTTTATAGACGTTTTTAAGTTTAGTTATAATAAGCACTTCGAATGCTTAATAGATTTTTCCCGGCTTATTTAGTTTAGCTCTTTAGGATTTGTTAATTTTCCTACATCTTACTTATCATAAGCTATTTTTAGAAATTTTCTAGGATTTTTAGCTTAAATTTTTATATTTTTCGTGAATTAATTTTGTTAAAAATTTTAAAAAATCATAAAAAATAGAAAAATAATCAAAAAAATAATTTTCTTTTTTATAAAATTTCTTTTATCATATTCTAGGCTTAGGTTTGAAATTTACTTTCGTAGGGTTAATATTTTGAAAGTTCACTTTTTAAAGAACGGGATTTCATTCCCGTTATCGTTTTCTTCGTTTTTAGCTTTAATCACCCTCGTTTTAGTATATCCTTAGCTTTTACTTATTATCTAGTTAATTAGGATTAGAAAAAGTTTAAAAAATCATTTAGGGTTTAATTTAGGTTTTAATTGTCGCGTTTCTTTAATTCCCGTTTACTTTTTAATGCATACGTGTTTAATTGTCATTTCTTGTTTACTTATTTTCGTGCATTTATTTACTTGTCATTTACATTTAGTAGGATTTAGGAGCCCAAATCAAGAATCTTTAAAACCATTCAAAACGCGCGATCACGGACTTAACCGATTTTCAATTCACGCTTCGTCGAGGGAAAACGACCCGGGAGGTTTTTGAGACAACTTTGGTTAAAAGTTTGTTTCTCGAACCCGACGGAAAATAGTTACTATACTACTTTTTGATCTAATCCTTATATACTTATATATTATATTATATATATAGTGTATTCGGCAGATCATATAATCAATTTTTGCGCCGTTTTGTCGGGAAGAGTGTGTTATGATTTTCACGTGTTTTCGTTCGACAGATTAGTGTTTTTGAAGAACCTCCTTGTGAGTTATCCGTTTTTCATTTGTGAATATTTTCTTAATAAAACCATAAAAATACAAAAATATTTTACACTTCTATTTTCTTTTATTTTAATATAAAAATAACCCTTTGTTAATCGTTGTTAACAGGCACCACCTTTAGATTACTGCTATAAAAGGAAAGTTTAAGCGGGTTTGATCAACAAACACTCCAAAAGGAGAAGGTTATCAAAATAGCGCCCCGCGCTTACCAAGCCCTCTCCTCCGCTTTTCTTGTACCTATATTTAGAGAGCCTAACGTGCCCAATTTAATTTTCGGTTACCAAAAATATTTTTCTTTCTTATTTTAATTTTCCTTTTCTCTCTTATATATTAAAAACACCAAAAATATTCACGTTAACCTCTTAACCGTTTAATTCTTTCATCTTAGCCCTCTATATTGTTTAAATTCTTTCATATGACTCATTTAACCAACGTTAGTGTACGGGTTGTGGACAACCATGTGATGGCTTTTATTGTTATCTATCTAACATGTACGTGTCCGCATTATTGTTGTTTCTAATTTTTCTACTTGGTAACTGTTAAATTTGAACTTATCTGGGATGGAAAGCCAATCACTTGTTGTGGGTGTGAAGGCCCGTTAAAAGGAGGATTTTGTTCATTTTTGCACTTCAAGAGATGGAAATTCATTCGATTATAATCCAAATCTGAATTCTTTCAATGAATCTCAAATTTTTCCGACTACCCTCCACAACCCCAGTACGAGACGAATATTTATGAGTTATGTGGAAACGACGCTCATTATGATTACGATTGTTCGCCTCAAGTTCCGTTTGTTTACAATCAGAACCCGTGTTTCAATCAAAACTTCGATAATAATTTTCCACCAACTTCACCAAGTTTTCCACAACAATATCTTTGTTGTGAGAACTGCGGGGGTCCTCACGCGACTTTTCAGTGTCAACCGATGAACCAAAATTTATCTAATATCTAATCTTTCGGTTATAAACCAATTCACCCTCCCGCATACCCGTCATCATCATTTTTTTCCCTCACTCATATCAAACGAGTGAAGAAGTGTTGCAAGCAGAGAAGGACTAATGAAAAGCCATTCAAGACCTCTTAAGAAGTTTTAGTCGTATACCTTTTGGAGGAAATAACCACAAGTTTTTATTGATTACTTGGAGAGATTTTTTGAAATTAAGCATGCTTTTACGGATAGGCAATATCAACAAGAAGATATCTAAGAATTGATGAGTAAACTCCTTGAAGATTGCGAATATTAATGAGGCACTAACTTAATTTACATTAATAGTACAAGTTGGAATCATCCTACCTTCTATGATGATGATGATGAGTATACTGTTATATATAGAAAGCCTAAATCAATCTCACCCGACTTACCGATCGAGGAGCTCGATAACTCTCTAAGTATGGGGGACGAGCATCTTAACACTATTTCGGAACGGAAATTCTAGGGGGGGGGGGGGGGGGGTGTTGAGAACCTTGTCCCAATCCCAAGTGAGTTTAAGGGTATTTCCGAAGATATTTGTGATATGCCGTCTTGTGATAATGATTATTTTGATGCCGAATGTGGACTTATTAACTCTTTGCTTAGTCGAGATATTTTGATCACATCTCCTAAGATTGATTTTCTTCCTGAGGAGTTCGTCGGTGAACTTGATTTTATTGATCTAATTTTACCGGGAATTGATAAAGACAATTTTGATGAAAACGATTGTGATGAAGACGATTTTGAGGAAGAAGAAGGAGAGATTGATATTGATATTTTTCAAATAGAGGGAGAGATTCTTCGTGAGAAATTATTAAACGTCAATCTTCTCGTTGATAAGATCGAAGCATTGAAACTCACTCCTTCTATTCCTTTTGTGCTTGCAAATCCCTCCTCTTCTCCTATTCCCGTTGTAGAGGAGGTTGATACATTTCTTGTTCCAGAAGACTCGATACCTCCGGGTATTGAGAGCGATTTTGACTCGGAAGGGGATATCGTTTTTCTTGACAACTTACTTAATGATGATCCTATTCTTGAGTATGAGCATTTTACCTTCGACATTGAGCCCGATGCACCCGTGATAAACAACTTTGATGAGCTTAATGAAGACGAATGTTTTAACCCAGGGGGAGGTGACATTGATGTTTCTCAAAATGTTGAAGATGATGATTCTTTCGCATTTGTCATTCGAACTTTTCTCCCGTATCGCACCTACCCTGTGGATTCTCCTTTACTTCTCTCCGCCGGGAGTGAAGACACCATTTTTGACCCCGGCATCTCTACTTAGAACCGGTGGCATCTCAGCGGGATGGAACTTTCATGTGCTTTAATGTTTATCCAAACATTAATGAAAGCCCGATTGAGATTTTCTCTTCCATTTGCTTTCCCCATGGACAACTTAATGCGGGGATCGAGTCAGGCTAGTGACTCGGTTACTTAAAAACAAAAGCGCGTTCGAGGAGGCACCCCTCATGCTCTTATCCTTTTTCTTCTTTCCTTATTTCTATTGTGAAAGTGAGGAGGTGCTTGTACTTTCCGATCCTTGTTGTTTGCGATGGTGATATTTTTGAGGATTGACCACCAAAATTTTCTAAAGACTCTCGTGTATACTTGTTTTTGTCCCGGTCCACACGAGCTCCTAGCCTTTGCTTTGCAATTAGTTTGGGGAACTCCGTATCCTAGATTATTATCTCGACTAACATTTATCTTTAGCATACTTAGATAAACGGCTTGAAGATTTTGTGATACTTCTTCTTCACGCTGTTATGTATGCATTCGACTTTTTGAGTTCTAGTATGGGGTTTTTAAGTCTTAGTCTAGGAAACATTGAGGACAATGTTTAATTTTAGTATGGGGTAGTATATCTTCGATATGATCTTACCTACCTTTGCCCGTTGTTCTCACGTACCCTGTTTTTCCACAAAAATTTTAAATCTTAACATCTAGTTTATTGTTCATATCTAAAAACAATATAAAAAAAATGATGAAACAATAGAAAATAGTTGACACGAATGTAGGCTTTCCGTTGGTGAGAACGAAAAGTAAATTTTGACCCGACCGGTTTTATATCTTAGCTTTCTCCTTAACTTTAAATAAATTGATTTTGCTAATCTTTTATACAAGGAGCTATAAAACGCAAGTCTAGCTTGAAAAAGTCAAGACTTTGCAAGTTCCTATAATTGATTTTAAATATGCGAAGATCAATTTATTTGAATAAAGATTGTTGCCAGTCTATGTGACTTGTTAAAGTGCCGATCTTAATTCGTTAGGCTAAGTATTCACGAGTTTCTTTATTAGAAATTTTAAATTGTGAAGAACAAGAGATGATAGAGTAGAGTATAAGTTTTGATGCTAAACATAGAATAGTTGGATTTCTTTAAAGCTCATAAGTGTTAATTGTGGCTTTTTGCTCCCATCAGCTTAATAAACGTTATATAATTGTTGAATAAATAAAGTTTCTTTGGTTTTTGTGATTCTTAGTTTAAATCACTTCATAGAGATTCCTTCTGGTGAAAGTAAGGTACACATCGAGGTTTTGTCAGTGTTGTGGGAAAATAGACTCCTCGACCACGGTCGGCTCGCATACCGATGTGACAGTTGTTAAAAGA
The DNA here is from genome assembly GCA_026074375.1 of Tanacetum coccineum. NCBI lineage: Eukaryota > Viridiplantae > Streptophyta > Magnoliopsida > Asterales > Asteraceae > Tanacetum > Tanacetum coccineum. The sequence goes on along the minus strand of BQNB010019534.1, from coordinate 50,279 downwards.
CCACAAGGCTTGAAATTTGGCTATAATAATAATTATGAAATAAATCGAAGCCGAAATAAGACTTCTGGATCATGGTCGGCTCGCATACCGATGTGACAGTCGTTTAAAGGGTGGAGGTAATAATAATAATAATAATAAAATTGTAGGCTGATAAAAGTTTACTGCATCTTGCCGGCTCACAACCGATGTTGCAGTCTTCTAAATAAGGCACATAGTAATAATAATCTGAGACTGATAAAAGTTTGCCGCATCTTGCCGGCTCACAACCGATGTTGCAGCCTTCTAAAAGGTCGAGGAAATTACCGAGGGTCGAATATGGTTTGGTTCACTCTTGGCCCGGCTCACAACCGATGTTGCAGCCTTCTAAAGGACCGAGGGTTTAAATATGCTTGCTAATAATAATAATATAGAAGAAAAAAAGCCCAACTATCGAACTCTCTAGGGTTATCTAAATTAAGCCTAACCGTCTCTGGACATCGTAGTTAGATTGTTACGAGATGAATATAAAAAAGGATAACCCCTAAATCATGCAAATTTAAAACCTTAATGTGGACCTTATTCTCACCATATCGTCTCTTTAGGAAAGGATTTCAAACTATTTAATAGTACTATATACCACAGTTTACTTTATTAATAAGGACATAATTTATTTGTCACCAATAATAATAATAAAATCCTTAGAGGAAATTAGGAATAAGGGAGGAAAAGTAAGTACACAATTAGCTTTTATGAGTAGTGTTAGCATCATAACTTGTATTTTGCAATGATCTTAGTTTTTTTAAAGCTGGCTTGGAAAGAGTGTGAAAGTCGGGGACGATGAATTTATCTATTTGGACACTTTTTGTGCTTTTTGTTCCGTGATCCTAAAAGTTATCAATGAATAATGAAAGCAATACATTATGTCACACATAAATAAGTTGTAAGTTGTAAGTTAGGAAATTATAAATATATATATATATATATATATATATAAAAGAAAAGTTTTGAAAAATGGGAAAATGAGGTGTTTTATAACTTGTGATTTCTTAACTCTCTCCATAAAAGACTTTGCTACTTTTCAAAGGATTAGTTTGGGGAGGTTTTGAGGTATTTGGTTTTAGAGCATATTATATTGCGTGAGGACACGGCAATCACTTAGTTTTTGCGGGAATCTTGAATATGTGAATAAACCACATATCCTTTTTAAAAACCAAAATGGGCCCCAAAAAAAAATAACAAATTGTGGCAAAATATGCTTTATATTATTGTTTTGGTCATAGTAAGAGTGTAGGTACGGATTATTGCAAAAATACCACAAATGAAAATGGGAATGATGGGCCAAAACACCAAACCTCCCAAAACCCGGGCAAACAACGAAACACGAGAATAACGATGAGAGTGCCACAAGAGCATAGCCCTGGAGAGCCGGGAGTTTCTAAATCTTCTTCTAGTAAAAGATCAACAAAGTCAAAACCTAGGTCCAATAAAAAACTCCTTGTCAACCCAAAAAAACCCCCACAAAAAACAAAACAACAAAAACCCCCTCCTAAAATCCCACAAATGTAATCCCTTAATGTTAAAACAAATCCTTTCACAACCACCCCCCCTTCAACCATAAAGTCCCCCTTTAAATACATAACATCGTTGATCTTTATATTGTAAAATACTAACGGTAATCGTTATCTCTCTCCCCCCCACCCTCAACCATACTTCTCCAAAATCTATAAAAACAACAAAGAAAAAACCCTCCTTTTAAAAACCCTTCCTTATATTTAATTTAAAATTAAAAAAAATTAAACACTCAACTCCTTTTAAAATAAAAAATAAAAAAAAAAAAAAAAATTAATTAATCAAACCTTTATTAAAATACAATTTAAAAAAAAAATAAAAAAAATAAAACATAAAGCAAAAACCGTAGGCCCCCAATAATTACTACTCGAGAGTAGAGCCCAAAAGGTCAACTCTCTTCCTTCTTTCTCAAACAAACTTCAAAACTCAACTCTTATCAAAAAACTCTTTAAAACTCTTAAACAACTCTAAAAAACAAGTCAAAAACTCTTTCCCTTTATATTAATTATTTAAACAACTCTAAAAAAAAAACTCTAAAAACTAAAACAAAAAAAAAACTCTCTTTTTAAAAAACTCTCTTTTTTTTTCTAAAAAATCTCTCTCTTTCCCTTTAAATTACCTAATGAATATTAATATAACACCTCAAGCTCCAAAAAACAAAAAAACGTTTAAGCATGTTAAAAAAAAATAAGGTGCGCGAAGGTGAAGTTTAACCTGTTCACACTAACTGAACTGTTCACCTGTCTTCGTCCCAATCAAACTATAAAACAATTACTAAAATTAAACATAACCACCCTTAAAACCCACATTTAACCCCAGAGAATGAACAAAGTGCTCAGATGTAACAAAAACAACACATAAACCAAATTATTTCCCCTCAATCCAGCATGGCAAACAAAGGATCCAATCCCAAGAACCATGTCAAGCATCAAAATTCACCAAAGCTCTATGATTGGCTAGCTAATAACAAAGAATGCCACGAGAGAAGTCGGACGTTTTAACAAACAAACAAAGATGGGAAATTTTGCACTAAAAACAATGTTAAAGAAGCACAACCCCTCCAAAGATGTGGGATTGCCAGCAAGCTCTCTGACACAAGGATTGCTAGCTTGGCAATCCGTGTGCTCACATTCTAATCTAACGGTCACAATTGAGCATCCAATGATTAGAAGATTTGAAGGGACAAGATCAAAAGCCAAGGGAGCGTGTGAACAGACCAAGAACTTTCTCTTCATGGCTATAAATAAGAGCACACTCTCACTCACAAGGGATATCTAGCTTAGGAGTAGGAGTAGGAGTAGCTTAGGGTAGATTTAACTTTTAGCTTATACGTTTTTTTTAGCTTATGACTTTAAATTTCATGTAATTTTCCTTTTCAAGTATTGTATTCCTTTAAGTTTTCAATAAAATTCAGATTCATTTTTAATTCAAACTCTTTCTTAATGCAATTCTGTTTAAATTCATCATAAGCTATTTTTAATCTCCTTTTAAGCTACTCTTACTACTATAGCTTATTGTACTCAGTTAAGCTTTTAAAAGCTTAACTGAGCTTAATTGATTACTCATTAACTCCTCAAAATTACCTCAGCTTGGTTATTGGATGATAAGCCAGTTTGGGAAGGGCTTATTGGACCCCACCAGCTTGTTCTAAACAAGCTGGAGCTTGTTGATTTAAGTTTATTTGAGCATACACCTCTGTTTAGCAGCTTATCTCTGCTTATATTTGTTGTTTAAATGCTTAATATGTTCATTAGTTAACTTAGATCTTAGTTTGCTAGTTTTGTTATAAAAATTGTCAAAAATACAAAAATATTAGCATAGTTAAAAAGCTTATTGTTCTAGCTTATTAGTTTGATTAAATATGTTTATTAGGTCTTATTAAAGCTTATTGATATCTGGTATTTGAACTTTGATCATTGATTCTCATTTTTTAAAGCTGAAAATGTTAAGCTTATTCCTTAAGCATTGATTTTAAAAATAGCTTGTCAAAAGCTGTTTTAAGTAGCTTTTTAGGTCAAGGATTTTGATTGGATAAGCCAACAGTACATAAGGTAACCTTTACATTATTAAAAAAATAAGCTCAAAGTTTCCTATAAGGCGGATTGTTTTGGTTAACAATATTTCCCCCAAATGTGCTTATTTGTTTTTACACTTGATGGCTTATCCATTATGCTTAATTCTAGCTCATTTGTGCTTATTAGGATACTTTAGGTTAGAAGTAGCTTATTGTACTTAATTTTAGCATATTTTAGTTTTCATTGTTTCAATATTTTAAGTAAAACTAAAATAAGTAACTCTAAGTCTTGCTGTCATTGTTAAAGCTCTTTTCAGTTTATTATCTGAGTTTTCTAAAAAGTTGTTTCACAATAGTAGCTTATTTTAAGCTGCTTAACAACTTTGCTTTTTAAAGTTTTTGCAAAAAAAAATAAAAAAAAGGAAGAGGGGAAATCCAGGGTGAGCAAGGCTCGAACCCTGGACTTCTACCCTCCTCAACCCTTTTTATAACACTCCACAGACAAACACACTAACCACTGCGCCCTAGGGACTTTTACGTCCTAAGGTGCGTCTTTTATTGTTTTATAGACGTTTTTGAGTTTAAGGTTAAACTAAGCATTCCGATTGCTTATAATTGTATCCCGTCTTATTTAGATTTATCTCCTTTAGGATTTGTTTTAATTTTCTACAACTTACTTATCATAATCTATTTTTAGAATTTTCTAGGATTTTTAAAGCTTAAATTATATATTTTTCGTGAATTAATTGTGTTAAAAACTAAAAAAAATCATAAAAATATGAAAAATAATAAAAAAATCGATTTTCTTTTCTTATAAAAATTTCTTTTATCATATACTAGTCTTAGTTTTGAAATTTACTTTCTTAGTGTTTAATATTTTGAAAGTTCACTTTTTAAAGAACGGGATTTCATTCCCGTTATCGTTTTCTTCGTTTTTAGCTTTAATCACCCTCGTTTTAGTATGTCCTTAGCCTTTACTTATTATCTAGTTAATTAGGATTAGAAAAAGTTTAAAAAATCATTTAGGGTTTAATTTAGGTTTTAATTGTCGCGTTTCTTTAATTCCCGTTTACGTTTTAATGCATACGTGTTTAATTGTCATTTCTTGTTTACTTATTTTCGTGCATTTATTTACTTGTCATTTACATTTAGTAGGATTTAGGAGCCCAAATCAAGAATCTTTAAAATCATTCAAAACGCGTGATCACGGACTTAACCGATTTTCAATTCACGCTTCGTCGAGGGAAAACGACCCGGGAGGTTTTTGAGACAACTTTGGTTAAAAGTTTGTTTCTCGAACCCGGCGGAAAATACTTACTATACTATTATTTGATCTAATCCTTATATACTTATATATTATATTATATATATAGTGTATTCAGAGAGGTATCACACATCCTTGTAGTATGTCTAATATGTTGAAACAATCTATATTCATATTGTTTGATTTCTGATAACTTTAATTACTCTACCTCCAAAGTTAATCAAGGTTAGAAAACTAGGTGTATCATGTATACACTGAATATGATTCGAACCAAGAAGATATCTAAGACAACATCCATTTATGGAATGGGATAAATCCCATTATGTCTGGATTGAAGCACGTTATTAACACATCTCAAAATGCTTAGTATTTGGAGAATACTCTCTACTTACAAAGCAAGTAGGAGCATTTGTAGATCTTGGAGATATTCAAAAAGTAATTACATAACCTTTTGAATTCACTTAAAAATGTCATACTAAGGCTAAAAATGTAAATGTTGAACTAAAGTATAATGTAACTCTCATTCATAAATTCGTAAGGATACTTCATCACTTGAGTGATATATTAATATCAATGTTGAGGGATATAAGATGCATTATCACATCCCAAATTTGATAAATGTCTTAAAACTATGAATGATAAGATGCAGTCCTTAATAGACAATCATTATTTTAAACTTCATTAATCTTACACCAAACGGTTATACTATAAGGTTAGACTGAGTTTCTTTTGAAAAGAAGACTCCTAAGGAAAAAATTGTTTACACATTAGTGCACACCTTATGATAGGAGTTTTTAATCACACTTAAGCAACTGATTATAGTTAAAATTTCTATCCTACATGTATTAATTGTATAAAGATGATTAATTGTCATCCCTATTTTCATGAATATGAAATATGGCAATTAGGTTTCATAACTCTTTCCTTAATGATTACCTTTGTGAGGACGGTGCATAATTAAAAGGGTTATCAGTCAAGATAATCTTTATAAGCATACAAGATGAAAAATTCCAAGTGTGGATTAGATCATGCATTTAGGAGCTGAGATCTTAAGTTTAATTATAATTTGATTTTGATTAAAATAAGATAATGTTAGAAATAGAGAAATGACCTACTTGTAAGTATTTTAATAAGTACAGGGACTAGAAGTGTTAAGTTAGGAAAGTTCAATAAGGATAGTTAACCAAGGGGTATAAATAGTATTTATGCCAAGGTTAAGTGTAACAATTTCATTTTTAATCAAAAGACAAGTTAGGTATTTTCTCTCTCTAAACACACACACTAATTACACCTTATTTTACACACACTAGTCATCAATCAAGATCTTAATATTCAATATGTGGTATCAAGAGCCAATGATTGCGGATTAGTGCTTATTTTAGTGTTTGATTGCGTTTGTGAGATCGAGAATTGCTTATTTGTGCTTATCAGGTTATTTTCAGCTTATATCGTGTGCTTATTGCTTATTTTTAGGCTTATTTGTGCTAATTAGAACATCTGATTGAAACAGCTTAATTTTGTGCTTATTTTGTCAGTTTTATGCTTATTTTGAAGCTTATTTTAGCTTATTCATGCTTATATTGTGTGCTTATTCTGATCAGCTTATATCGTCCAGTTGAGCTTATTAGCGTGCTTATTCAGTTACAATTGTTTATTCAGTAAAATAGTGCTTATTAGGAGCTTATTTCATACAGTTTGTGTGCTTATAAAGACTGCTTATTAGCTAATTCTGTTTTTAAAGTGCTTATCAATTCAATATGTTGCTTATTTTGTTTACTTTTTTGCTTATTTCGTGCTAACAGATTTCCAACAGATGTCTAACTGAATTTGTAACTGTTTTGAAAAAGTTGACTTTTTGGTCAAAAAGTCAAAGACGCGTTTTTGGTAACCCTTTTTTGTAACTAAAATCATCAGGCGAACTATACATCAAAACATACAGGCGAACTATACAAATTTGTGAAAGCGAACTATACACATATGTGAAGGCGAACTATACAAACCTGTGAGGCGAACTATACATATCTGAGAGGCGAATTATATCAAATTCAAAGGCGAACTATACCTCGTTTTATCCAAATCAAAACAGAAAAGAAGAGGAAATAGATCTCAGATTGTTTTGTTTCTACCAAATCAGATCTAAACAAGACCTTTACCAAAACGCTCATCACAGATCTTGGAAATAAAACACATACAAAAAAGATCAAGACACGAAAAGAAACTACATCATAGATCTTGATGAATCTGGGCTTCTCTTTTAATTTTTGAAAGACAAAAACGAAATAAGAAAAGATCTCAGTAGGGTTGTTTCGTATCTCTTAAGAGATTTACAGATCAACTAAGATCTTTATTCTAACGAACAAGCCATTCCTCATAGATCTGTTTTTGAAGGCTTAAGCTTCTTGATTAATTTTTGAAAGGATAAAAGAAAAAAACAAGAACATAAGAGTTCAAATCTCATCTTTTTGTTTTGGTGTGTAATCAATAAACGAAAAACAAGAAAAACATATCAAGTCACCTACCTGTAATATAACAAGATCTTCAAGTCGAGTATTTCTTTTATTGTTTGTCATCAAACAAAGAAGATTACTGATATTTGAGTGGATTTATTTGATTGTGTAATTGATAAATATAAAAAGATAGTGAGAGGCGTATTGGAGAGATAAAGGAGTGAGCTTCTGAGTGTTTGCGTGTGATTTTGGTGGGAATAGATTAGGGTTAGTATTATATAGGTAGGGTTATAAGTCTTGTGTTAGGCCCATTTCTTTTCTACTATATAAAAAACGTGGGTTGTGTATTTGGTTTGTGTAGGCCGAGTATTGTTTTAGTTCTTGATGGGCCGGTTTATCATTTTATATATTTGGACGTGATTTTTGTGTTTAATAGGACGGATTTACTAATTTGTTTGATTTGGTCGAAATTTTGTGCTTGGTATTTTACAAGGGCTTAATTTTATCATAACTAAAAGTGGCAAATCATTTTTGGTGTACGATTTTGATTACGGTTTTCTAATCCGAAATTTATTATATTTTTAGGCTATTGGGATTATTTTTGGTCTATGTTTTTAATTGAGCTTAAATAATTTTTTTTAGTAGAAACATTTTTTTAGTAGTAGTGTTGTTCATAAATAAAAATATATAGTTGTGTGCTAATTTTTTTAGTATAACTTTGAGTCTACAATTTTAATTATGGGTCGATAATTCGTAATTGATTGATTTTTTTGTGTTAGATTTTTAGAGATAATTTTTTTGTTAGTCTACGATATTTTACTTGCGAATTAAATAATTTTTGTTTGCGTAATAAAAGTTAGTTTGTAGTGATTAATTAAGCGAGCTTATCGGGATTATTCGTTGAGTATTGGGATATTTATTCAAGACAAAATGAGTCGAGACGTGATTACGGTTGGTTCGACAATGCGGATTCCGTTGTTATATCGGGGTGAATACTCTCAGTGGCGTGAACGGTTTATGAACTATCTTGAAGAGCAAACGGATGGTGAAGCAATGATAAATTCTATTCAGAATGGTGATCACCCATTGCCTGTTGTTGCTCAAGTGTCACTTGTTGGAACTGCACCAAATGCACCTCCTACTCTTAATGATCCTAAATTTTGGACTGCTGAAGAGAAAAAGAATCGAAAGATTGATCGTCTTGCAAGATCTCTTTTGATTCAAGGACTTCTAAATGACATTTATTTTCTCATTGATAGCAACGATACTGCTAAAGATTTATGGGATGCTCTTGAAAGGCAGATGTGTGGTTCTGAGTATGGTGAACAAGATAGGAATGTTGCAATTTTATATGAGTATGAGACTTTCAAAGCTACGGAAGGAGAACAATTGCTTGATACTTATCTGCGTTACTTACAAGTGATTAATGATTTGAAGAAGTGTGGTTATAAGAAAGATAATTGTGAGTTGAATTACAAGTTTCTGAACAATCTGCAACCAGAATGGAAACAGTATGGTACACTTATGAGGCAAACCAAGAACTTAATGGATATCAATATTGATGCTCTTTACAACATTCTGAAGCAAAACCAAGGTGATGTGAATGATGCTATGGGATATAAGAAGAAAGCTGTTGTGGTTACTTCAGATCCATTAGCGTTGGTTGCTGAGAAAACAAAAGTGAGCAAACGCAAAGAGAAAGTTGTAGTTCAATCAGAGTCTGAAGGAAGTGATGATGAAGATATCAGTGATTTGAAAAAGATTACCGCGTTGTTAGCAAAAGCTTTTAATCGAAAGAAGTATTATGCTAAGCCAACAAACAACAATTTGAGAACTTCTTCAGCTTCTTCTTCAGCAAACAAGAAACCAGAGTACGTGAAGTCAGAAGAAAAGAAAGAGGATAAGAAAGCTGATGAGAAGAAAAGGGATATGAGCAAAGTTAAGTGCTATAATTGCAAGAAGGAAGGACATTTTGCCAAAGACTGCAAGAAAGCAAAGGTCAAAGACTACAACTACTACAAGACAAAGATGTTGCTAGCTAAGAAAGATAGTGATGAACAAGTGCTTCTTGCTGAGGACCAAGCTTGGATGGAGTCTAGTAGTGATTCAGATCAAGAGATCAATGCAAATATGGTCTTCATGGCTAAAATGGAAAAGGTTCTTTCAGATTCAGAGGAAAGTTCATCATCTGCAGAAGAAACCATTGCTGAGGTATCTTATTACACATCTGATTCTGAAAGTGAATCTGAATATGAAACTTCAGAATATTATGATAACTCTACTAATTATGGTTTATTTGTGAACAATGATGATGATCAAGAAATTTTTCATGATGCAATTGAATCTGCTAGTGAAAATTTTAATGAAAATCATATTGTATCTCAAACAGATCATGATCAGTCAGAAGTTGATCATAATGATTCTGAAGACAAAGATCATTTAGTTGATAAATTGATTAAGAAGTTTAACCAAAAGATTGCTAAATGTCAGAAACGTATTGAGAAAGCGAATCAACAAAGCAAAGATTTAGAAAATCAAAACAAGGATTTACAAGATAAATATGATGTTTTGAAGAATCAAGTAAACACTTTTGAGGAGAAAAATAATGAATTTAATGAACAAATAAAAGTGTTGAACGAAACGAATGTTGATTTGCTTGCTCAAACAGAAGTTTTCTTTTTGCTCTAAGAACACTCAAAGTCAAACATAGGTGATGATTGATACTCACACTGACTTTCAAGCACAATTTGCTAAACTCTTGAGGATGAAAGATATTAGATTTGATTAGATATTCAGCTCTTTGTGATACTGTAAACAACATGGAAAAAGATTGTATGAACAAGAGATTTTATTTTGATAAGATGAGTCGTCAGTTTGTGAGATGAATAATAATGGTTTAAGGCTTCAAGAGAAAATTTTAGAAAAAGAAACGAAAATTTTAGAATTGGAAGAGTGTGTCGTAACAAGGATTTAGAAATTGAAAAGTGTTTGGAAAGATTGAATGATTGTGAAAACAAACTTCATAAAATCGGACAAACGAGTCAGACAATACATATGATCATGCCTTCTAAGGATAAAATGTATGATGGTCGAAAAGGAATAGGTTTTGAAAATCCAAGTTATTTTTGTAAAGCAAAAGATTTGAGACCTAGTCTTTACGATGAAGGGTTATTGGTCCTAGGGGTTTATACTCGGATGTTTCTCACCTCCTTCGAATGAAGCTTTTGGAAATTGAGGAAATTTTAAAAAAGCAGAGAGAATAAAATTGATGTGGGAATGTGATTATGGAAATCTGATGCAAGTTATGTGATGAAAAGATAAAAATTTGCATATGATTATTTTCAAGAGATTATAAATCCAGATTTTTTAAAAAGATTGATTCTCCGTTTCAGCAAAACAAGTTCACTCAAACCATATGTTTCCAACAGTGATTTTAGAAAAGATCATTAATTGAGTTAGAAAGAAGTACTGAGTCTCTTTTGGAAACAGAAAAAGAAAATTTAGAAATAATTAAGTCTTTGAAATCAAAAGGTTCTGGTCTCTGTGATAAATGCAATTTCTGATGCGGAATAAATAAATGAAAAATGATTGTCATAACGTTGAAAAAAAGGTTGTGACAATTTGGAGAATTCAAACGTGATTGCTCCAGGAATGTTTAAAATAAATGTGTCACAAAGTGTTTCACCAATTTCAACATATAAACCGTCTTGTGCTTCAAATAATGTTGAAAATAAAACAAAAAGAAAAAGACGTAAGAGAACATCATCAAAACAAATGTACAAACAATGTGAATAACGATGTATTTGTTGTGCTCTTAGAGATTTTGTTCATTTTTCAGTTTTAGACACTAATAAAAGTTGGTTAGAAGGCCTAAGCATAGCGGTGTTATTTGGAAGCAGAAAGGGTCGTCTAATACTTCTAATGTTGATTTGTCTTCTGTTAGTTATTCAAAATTGAACAAAGATGTTAAGCGATATTCTCGCAAAGACTTGTTGTCATGTAATAATTCTCATCGTGAAGACACTAGAGGTGCTCATGCTTGTAATGATGCTATGAGTGTTTCTTGTAATTCTAGATTGTATGCTTCTTGTGATGTGAATGAGTTGTTTGTTTTTGATGATGTATTGTGTTAGAACAAATTAAATCTCAATGTTAGCAAGATGCCGTTTATGGGAAAAAAGCCCTCGTGATTCTTTAATTGTGATTCTAGGCGTAATTCGAATAAATTTTACTAGAAGTGTTTTAGGTGGCTTCCTTATAAATGCAACCGTTAGCAGAACCCGTAGCTAAATGGATACCCAAAGTCACGCGTCAAATAGATAAAATTTCTAAGACACCTAACTCATCGGGACCCATTTTCAAATGGGTACCCAAAGTTTGTTGAATGTCCTTTGGTGTTTTATTTTTGCGATTGTTCAGATTTGTCTTTGTGATCACGATTCGGGATGTTTCAAAGCATTATGACGGGGCATATCGTGCTTTTTGAGAACTTTGTGGAAAAGGTTTCTTGGATACGGTTTCGCTTTGGCAATAATAATTTTGCGGTTGATGTGGATTATGGAGATGTTGTTATTGGATCAATGACGATCAAGATGATTTAACTTAAGTCGAAGGTCTAGGACCATAACTTATTTAGCGTTTGGTCAGTTTTGTGAGGCCTTGAGTTGCCTTTCGAAAGACGACATTGTTTTTGTTCAAAAACCAAAGATTGGTGTAGATTTGCTTACGGTGATCGTTCATCGAGTTGTATACTATTGCTCTTAACGTACATCGTATCAATTCTACGGCTTGTCTTTCTAGCAAAGGTTACTTCGCAATCTTGGTTGTGGCATCAACGTCTTTTCATTGAATTTCGCCTCACTCAAGAACCTTATGAAAAACAATCTTGTTCGAGGTCTTCTTAAGATGAAATTCGAAAAAGATCATTGTGTTCCGGTTCGTGTGACACGGGAGATTCAATGAAAAACATCATCAAAGTCCAAAATGGCTTTGGCTGCGAATATGCCACTTTATGTCTTCATATGGTTTGTGTGGTCCAATGCGTGTAGCAAGTATTATCGAAAAGCGATATGTGTTAGTGTTGTTGATGTCTTATTCAGGTTCACATGGGAATTCATTCTTCATTCAAAGATGAAGCGTCTGAAGTCATCATTTCATCATTAAGAAAACCCAAGTGGAATCTTTCAACTTCAAGTTCAGGTGTGTCGAACTGATAATGGTACTGTGTTTAAAAACAAAACTCTTGCTAAGTTCTTTGATGAGGTCGGCATTTCTCAACAATTTTCTGCTGCAAGAACGCCATAGCAAAATGGTGTCGTGGAAAGGAGGAATCGAACCTTAGTCGAAGCTGCAAGAACTATGCTTACATTTGCAAACTTACCATTGTTTCTTTGGGCTGAAGCCATCGCAACAGCTTGCTGTACACGGAATTGTTCGAGTATCCAAAACGTTTCGATATAATAAAACATCCTTATGAGCTCCGTTAACAAAGAGAAAACCAAACTTCAGTTTTTTATGTGTTTGGTTGCAGATGTTATCTATCAATGATTATGATGATGTTGGAAAGCTCAAGGCAAAAGGGGATATTGGAGTGTTTGTTGGATATTCAAAAGAATCTGCTGCATTCAGAATTTACAATAAACGAACTCGAAAGATTCACGAGAGCGTGAATGTGAATTTTGATGAGATTTCAGAAATGGCTTTGGTGGTGGTGGTGGTGGTGGTGGTGGTGGAATATCATCTTCTAATCTAGCCATTGTATAGCTTTGTAAGATAGAGGTTTATAACTAGTTTTTGTTCTTCTTACTTAGAGTTTCTCTACAGGCTCTGATACCACTTGTAGATCCCTTTGAATATAGATCTTTCTACCTTGTTAAAGGTTGTAGCCAATATGGATAGATCCACACAAACTACAGGAGAAACAATAACTATAAACACTATAAGTTATGCAGAAACTAACTTATAATGCTAAGAAGAACAATGAATATTGATAACTAAACTTTTGTATTAATCTGCTAAAACGATTATAGATTACTAACTATGAGATATGAGATTGTATATATGATATCTCTTCTCTAATGCGGTAGGATTCCTTTTATAGACCAAGGATAAACCCTAACAGACTTAAAAAATGCGTAAAAGATAATGCATATCTTTTCCTATAATATCTCATGCATATCTCTTAAACGGTACTAACTATTTTATACTATCAGTACTAACTAACTCATCAGCACTAACTATTTTGTACTGTCAGTACTAATTGCAACTATCAGTACTAACTAATATAACTAACGGTACTAAGTTAGGAATGCATAATTCTCAACATAGGGTATACTCCGATGTTTCTTACTCATTTTAATGAAGCTTTGGAAATTGAGAAATTTAAAAGAGCAAGAGAGAATAAAATTGAGTTTGCATACGATTATGGAAATCTGAATGCAAGTTATGTGAATGAAAAGATAATATTTTTGGATGATTATTTTCAAGAGATAATAAATCTAGATTTTGAAAAGATTGATTCTCCGTTTCAGCAAACAAGTTCACTCAAACCATATGTTTTAACAGTGATTTTAGAAAAAATCATAATTGATTTAGAAGATGAAGTAGTGAGTCTTTTGAAAAGAGAAAAAGAAAATTTGGAAATCATTGCGTCTTTGAAATCAAAAGGTTTTGAGTCGAGTGAAAATGCAATTTCTAAATCGGAAAATCAAAGTGAAAATGATTGTCAAGAAGTTGAAAAAGGTTGTGATAATTTGGAGAAATCAAAAGTGATTGCTCTAGGAATGTTTCAAATAAATGTGTCACAAAGTGTTTCACTAATTTCATCGTATAAAACGTCTTGTGCTTCAAATAATGTTGAAAATAAAACAAAAAGAAAAAGACGTAAGAGAACAACATCAAAATAAAATGACAAACAAGTGAATAATAATGTATTGCGTGTTAATAGAGATTTTGTTCATTTTTCTGATTTAGACACTTTAAGTAGTGTTAGAAGACTTAAGCATAGCAGTGTTATATGGAAGAAGAAAGGGTCGTCTAATACTTCTAATATTGATTTATCTTTTGTTAGTCATTCAAAATTGAACAAAGATGTTAAGCGATATTCTCGCAAAGACTTGTTGTCATGTAATAATCTCATCATGAAGACACTAGAAGTGCTTATGCATGTAATGATGCTATGAATGTTTCTTGTAATTCTAGATTGTATGCTTCTTATGATGTGAATGATTTGTTTGTTTTTGATGATGTAAGTATTAGAAAATCTCAAGTTAGCAAGATGCCTTTTAGGAAAAAGCCTCGTGATTATTTGAATGTGCATTCTAGGAGTAATTTGAATAAATCTTTACCTAAAACTGTGTTTAGGTGGCTTCCTAAAATGCAGCCGTTAGCTGAACCCGTAGCTAAATGGATTCCCAAAGTCAAGCGTCAAATAGATAAAATTTCTAAGACACCTAACTCATCGGGACCCATTTTCAAATGGGTACCCAAAGTTTGTTGAATGTCTTTGGTGTTTTATTTATTGCAGATTGTCTAGATTTTTACTTTGGATCATCAATTCGGGATGTTTAAAGCATATGACGGGTAATCATGCTCTTTTGCACTTTGTGGAAAAGTTTCTTGGAACGGTTCGCTTTGGCAATAATGATTTTGCGGGGATTGCTGGCTATGGAGATGTTGTTATTGGATCAATGATGGCAATAAAGTTTACTATGTCGAAGGTTTAGGACATAACTTATTTAGCGTTGGACACTTTTGTGACAAAGGCCTTGAAGTCGCCTTTCAAAAGTCTACATGTTTTGTTCGAAATGAAGATGGTGTAGATTTGCTTACCGGTGATCGTTCGTCGAATTTGTATACTATTGCTCTTAACAAAATCGCATCAAATTCTTTAGCTTGTCTCCTAGCAAAGGCTTCTTCTTCGCAATCTTGGTTGTGGCATCAACGTCTTTCTCATTTGAATTTTGACACAATCAATAACCTTGTGAAAAACAATCTTGTTCGAGGTCTTCCTAAGATGAAATTCGAAAAAGATCATTTGTGTTCCGCTTGTGAACAAGGGAAGATTCATCAGAAACATCACAAGTCGAAAACGGCTTTTGCTTCAAATAAGCCACTTTATCTTGTTCATATGGGTTTGTGTGGTCCGATGCGCGTCGAAAGTATTAACGGAAAGATGAAGCTTCTGAAGTAATCATTTCATTCATTAAGAAAACCTAAGTGAATCTTTAACTTCAAGTTCAACGTGTTCGAACTGATAATGGTACTGAGTTTAAGAATAAAACTCTTGCTAAGTTCTTTGATGAGGTCAGAATTTCTCAACAATTTTCTGCTGCAAGAACGCCACAGCAAAATGGTGTCGTGGAAAGGAGGAATCGAACCTTAGTCGAAGCTGCAAGAACTATGCTTACATTTGCAAACTTACCATTATTTCTTTGAGCTTAAGCCATCACAACAGCTTGCTTTACACAAAATCGTTCGATTATTCACAAACATTTCGATAAAACTCCTTATGAGCTCATTAACAAGAGAAAACCAAACATCAAGTTCTTTCATGTGTTTGGTTGCAAATGTTATCTTCTCAATGATTATGATGATGTTGGAAAGCTCAAGGCAAAAGGGGATATTGGAGTGTTTGTTGGATATTCAAAAGAATCTGCTGCATTTAGAGTTTACAATAAACGCACTCGAAAGATTCATGAGAGCGTGAATGTGAATTTTGATGAAATTTTATAAATGGCTTCTAAACAATTCAGTTTAGAACCCGGTTTATCTTATTTAAACGAAACGGTAAAATCTTTAAATCCAACGGTTTCACAAGTTTTAGAAATTTCAAATAAAGATTTGGAAGATTTATTTCACAATTTTTATGATGAGTATTTTGATTCTTCAAAGATAACGAAATCTCCGACAACGAATCTTGAAACTTCCAATAACAAAATTCCTTCGCATGAAAGAGAAGTTTTTCATGAGGTTTCTGAATCATTTCAAGAGGAATCTTCTTCATCTTCATTGAATGATGACGTTCAACAAAGTTAAGAAGAATTAATGGTTCCTCCAACAAATGTGAATGAAACAAGTTCGTCATACAATGTGTTTAATAAACGATTGGAAGATGCTTATTTTGATGCAAGTACGATGTTTCATGATCCTTCTAATGTTCATACGTTCTATCAACTTTACCCACATGAGAAAAAGTAGACTAAGGATCATCCACTTCATAAAATAATTGGTGATCCAAAGCTAAGTGTTCGTTCAAGAGGACAACTAGAAAATTCATGTTTGTTTGCATGTTTGCTAAGTAGCATTGAGCCTTCTAACGTGGCTGAAGCTTTGAAAGATGCTGATTGGGTCAGTGCAATGCAAGATGAGCTTGATCAATTTGCAAGATTGAAAGTTTGGAGATTAGTTCCTCGACCCGAAGGCAAGACTATCATCAAAACCAAATGGATCTTCCAGAATAAGAAAGATGAACGCAGTTTGGTTATTCAAAACAAAGCAAGACTTCTAGCTGTAGGATATTGTAAATAAGAAGGCGTTGATTATAATGAGATGTTTGCTCCAATTGCTCGAATTGAGGCTATACACTTATTTTCTTGCATATACTGCTCATAAGGATTTCACAGTCTTTCAAATGGATGTAAAGACGGCGTTTCTCAATGGAATTCTTAAAGAGGAAGTGTACGTTGATCAACCTCCAGGTTTTGTCAGCAAACAATATCCAAATCATGTGTACGCTCTCGACAAAGCTTTGTATGGTTTGAAACAAGCACCTCGGGCATGGTATGACGTTCTTTCAAAATTCTTAAATGATAGCGGTTTCCAAAAAGGTTTAATCGATACTACTCTTTTCATTAAAAAGAAGGGTAAATATATAATGCTAATTCAAATATACGTCGATGACATTATATTCGGCTCAACAAATCCAAAATATTGCACGAAATTTTCAGAATTAATGGTAAAACGTTTTGAAATGAGTATGATGGGAGAAATGAAATTCTTTCTCGGGCTTTAAGTAAATCAATTTTCAAACGGGATTTTCATAAATCAATCCAAGTACATTCTTGATATTTTGAAACGATTTGGAATGGAAAATTGTGATACAGTTCCCACTCCCATGGTTGAACAAGCTAAACTCAAACTTGATTTAGTTGGAAAACCAGTTAATCATACTGATTATCGTAGCATGATTGGATCATTGATGTACCTTACTTCGAGTAGGCCAGATATAATGTTTGCAACATGTATGTATGCTAGATATCAAGCAAACCCAAATGAACATCATGTGTCAGCCGTTAAAAGGATCTTTTGATATCTCAAAGGGACTATTAATTTAGGCCTTTGGTATCCGAAAGATTTTGGCTTTGATCTAACTGCTTATTCAGACACAGACCATGCAGGATGTCACTTAGATCGAAAAAGTACATCTGGCAGCGTTCAATTTTTAGGTGACAAGTTAGTGTGCTGGTCGTCAAAGAAGCAGAATTGCGTGTCTAATTCTACAGCAAAATCTAAATATGTTGTTATTTTTGGCTGTCGTGCTTAAGTTTTGTGGATGCGTACTCAATTGATTGACTATGGCTTCTTCTACGACAAAGTACCGATTTACTGTGACTCAAAGAGTGCTATTGCAATCTCGTGCAATCTGATACAACACACTCGAACAAAACACATTGATGTGAGGTATCATTTTATAAAGGATCATGTTGAAAAGGGAACAATCGAGTTATATTTCGTTAGTACTGAATATCAACTTGCGGATTTATTCACGAAATCTCTGCCTGAAGCTCGATTTAAGTTTTTAGTCGAGAAGTTGGGCATGACGAGTCGTGAGACATAAATTCTTTACCACGAAATATTTTTTGATAATAAATTTTAGTAAATACAAAAAGATTTTCTTTTATCAAACTTTAGAAAAATACAAAAAGATTTTCTTTTATATAAAATTTAGAAAAGACAAAAAGATTTTCTTTTATATAAAATTTTAAAAAAGACAAAAAGATTTTCTTTTATATAAAATTTCAGAAAAGACAAAAATATTTTCTTTTATACCAAATTTTATAGAAAATTCAAAAAGATTTTTGGTTTCAATAATGGCTTTCGTATAATTCAGTACCAAACCCGAGCTTCATTTGATGGCTTGTGTACATGACAGTACATAACGATAAAATCATTGATACATCTTTGAAAAAGAAGAGAAGTGTACGCTTCAGTGCATCTATCTTTGAAAAAGAAGAGAAGTCTTCTTTGACTTGCGTCATTGATACATATTTTTCAAAATCTTTATGTGGTACTTAAACGATAAAATCAAGTTGTTTAAAAAGTCAATGATCTCAAGTTGATGCGTTACAATCGATTCGAATTTTAAAATGTGATAATTTTAAGATAAAATCAATTTTAAAAAGGTCTTCAAATCGATGTATTTTTTTGTGAAAAGTGTCTAAAGAAATAAAGGACTCGAAAGTGCAAAGAAGAACTCCCTTATAAAGGTTTTAACAAAGATATGGTATTTTTCGAGGGGGAGTGTCCGTATAGGTTGTTGAAAAGTTTTTCAGAAAGAAACTGAAATGGAAAATTGTTTTACATTTCACCTTTACATATCCGTATTTTTGCGTTTTTAGCTTCATGTTAAAAATGTTTCTCGGCATATGTTAAGGGGGAGTGTCTTTATAATGATTAAAAACTTTTAAAGATCAAAAATTTCTTTTTCATATGATGTTTGTGAGAATGATGAAAAACAGAAAAATAGATTTGTGAGAGAAAAATAGACAGAGAGAAATGAGAAATCGTATACTTGAAAAAATGATAGTATATGTCATGTGCTTCAAAAGCAAGAACAACACATGAAAAGAAAAAGAGAAAAGTATGCAAGAAAAGAAATGCCACCGCATACAAAAACAGACAGAGTGATTGTTCTACATTCTCTTATTTTTATCAAAATCTCATGATACGATTTCAGATTTTCATCATGGTTTTCACAGACATTCTTTCTAAAGGAATTATCTTGGCGTATGTTGATTGAGTTGTACGGTGTGATTTAGTTACTCTCAAAATACTCTTATGATCTTACTGAACCGGAATTGATCTACCCTGGAGTCTTCCTTCCAATTTAGGAAAGTTAGGTCTAGGTGATGGAGTTTGAGGTGCAAATCAACATGTTTCGAATGTCAAAAGGACTTAAGTGATAAAGCTTTGAATGAAAAACAAAGAATGAATAAAAATGCTAAAGATGTCAAACGTAACTAGAATATGATGAAGAATGATCGAATGATAAGCAAAATGAAAAGGTTGGAGTTGAAAAGTGAGAGGCTTATAAGAAATGATAAATGGTATTTTCCTACACTAGGATAGAAACTGGGTCAACTCATAATCTATCAGATTTCATTCGTTGATTTCTGGTAGTAGACATCATGGACCTAGTGATGTAAATGCACAACCCTTCCTAGCCACTTAAATACTTCTCAAAAAGTATTTGTTTCATTCTCGCGGAGATTAAACACATAATCTATCGACTTCTCATTCCGAGAATATTGGTATTAAATAAAGGACATCCTGTTCCAGTCCTTGCTTACTAAAAGTGCACAAGAGTCTAAAGCCAAATTGATATTCAATGAAATATCTTTAGGACACAAAAGTACATTTGTATTAAACATCAATGATACAAAATGTACAATGATATATGTCTTTGTGACATTGCATGTCTATGTGACATTGTCAGAACATTCTGGAGTGATACTATAAATTAATATTCACAATGATTGAATGGAAATCCTACCAGTGTTAACATCATGCCAACGCTGAACGTAGGTCACTATTTGAAAATTATTGAAAAATGATTCAAATAAGTACGAACTAGTAATCTAAGTGATCTAGTGGTTATGTGTTTCCCAGGGTAATACAACACTAAGTTCACGAGATCATTGCTTATTTGGATTTTTATGATCATAATTCCGCATCCTTATCATCGAGATATTGATTTGATCATATTTTTCAAATGTTTCATCAGAAATTTTCAAAGTATGATCTTGTGATGTATGAACTTCATGGTTAATGTGGAAGATGGTTCTTACTCTAATAATTCTCCATTTTATCTTCCACAACATACAACAATAACATTTCTACCTTTCACAAGCATGACTACTTCAACGAATCTTATAATGACAAAAGTTTCTTTCAACCTTCATGAGAATGATAACAATCATATTTGTTGGTTTAAGGGAGCTTATGGGTTATTTTAGGAGAGTATGTTTATAAAGGGGAGAATGTTTGATTCTTAAAAAGAAAAGAAAAGATTTTGATTTCAATTTCATGGACTTCAAAGGATATTCTTCACCCGGAGCTTATTTTGTAAGCTTATATGATCATGATGTACATGATGAATCATAATCATCATGAGGAGGAGAAGATATAAGCTTGAAAAGTAAGGCCAATTCAAGTATATGAAAGGGGAGAAGATATAAGCAATAATATATGGGACAAATCAAGATACTAGCAAAGAAATTGAATCAAAGAAATTGTTATGGTAAAAGTAGTTTGATTAAGAAGATAAGATTCATATTCAAGATTGAGGTTACTTCATCAAGTGTTTTGAATAAGCTGCAGTGTTTCATTAACTTCAAAGATCGATCGAGATAGCCGGTTCGACATTTGCATGAAATTACTTCTTAAGAATATCAACATTGTCTTCAGACAATCAAAGTTTACTACTTCAATATTCAAGAGATGGATATGTGGTTAAGGGGGAGCTTAAAGAGTATGAAGATTCATGTGAAAAGTCAAGTGTTCAAGTCTTTTACAAAGAAATGCTCAATCAATATCATTGTGTTTTAAGATCTTTCGTCAGCAACATTATGTGAATGAAATCTACATTCAAGATCAAGTTCAAAGATAAAGATTTCATATAAGCTGTTAAAGATTCAAGTTGCTAAAGAATATCAAGTTAGCTTTTGAGAATGCTGATTTTGAGTTCGAAAGAAGAGTTGATACCTTCAAAGATAAAGTATCATATATGGGGAGAAAATTATATCGGGAGAGATATATTACAAGGTCGTCCTCAGCTTTCATAAAGAATTCTCAACGTTTTCGAGCTTCAAAGAAAAGGAAAATGACAGACTACTTCAGAATCAAGTGTTCAAGCATAAGGAAGAAGTCGTCATAAAAAACACAATAAGGATAATACCCAAGTAGATCATTTAGGGGGAGAATGTTAGAAATAAAGAAATGTTCTACTTGTAAGCACTATTATAAAGTGCAGGGACTATTTGTGTCAAGTTAGGAAAGTTTAGTCAACAATCTAATAAGGCTATAAATAGGGTATTTATGCCATGATTAGATGTAACAACTTCATTTTAATTAAAAGGCAAGTTTGGGTATTTCTCTCTCTAAACACACACACTATTACACCTTTACTTTCACACACTAGTCATCAATCAAGATCTATTGCTTAATATGCTACGTGTTTTTATAAATTTAATTACTCAATCTTTTGCTTAGAGTTTTTACTCTTACTAACATATACAATACGCGATAAGAAAGTTAATATACTTGAAGATTACTAGAACATAATTCAATAAAATCATTTTGATCTCCTATTGCTTCCATGTTTAGCGGGATTGAGTTTTTTTATTGTATCTTTTCGAGACACTCCACATATGAAATCACTCCACATATGAAATGAAATATTTTGCTTGATTCTAAAATCTTTATTCAAACTAAAACTTGCAGTGGAAGAATATAGGCATTTCTAAGGTGAGCGACAATCGCTATGGTTAAATTTAAACATAATGAAGTGAACGCTAGACAAGAACAAACAACACACGACAAAAGAATATGACTTGAATTTGAGTCATTTGTCAATTTTGTTTACATAAGTGATTTTATTCTATGTGTAAGAGTGATATATGTTAGGTTCTATGTATTGTTATTAAATTTTGGAATCAGATTGTTAAAAAAAACATCTTTGTATAAACTGTAGTTCATTAAGCTAGATAATTTATGATATACTTAGCTGAAAAAAATTGTTCCATGTTTTCACCTGCCTATAATCACTTTTAGTACATCTAACTTTTTATAGCTTTGTTACAAACATTTAATCTAGACTATTGAAACAAGAGGTTCACACCTTTACTTAGGTCAAAAAGATTGTATGCTAAGTATGTATAAAAAGGATTTAGTTGTTAACAAAAAAAGAAAATAGAAGTATTTATTAACCACACAGATTGTGTCCCTCTCCACAAAGATCCCATTCTATCCACAACAAATTACTTAAATGGAATTTACATGTTCGTTAACATAATAGTGAAATATGGTCGACCCTTGCAAAACTGAGAATGATAATAGATGATGAACACCAACCCAATCGAGACGAAAAAAGAAAGAGTTGACATACGGAAGGGTTTGCATCAATCGGTTTGGTTGGCCAATTTTAATTAAAAAAATGGTTGTATGACTCATTAGATACATCACTTATTATTCTTAGTGACGTTTCTATCAGTTAAAGATATTTTGTGGCAAAAGATATTACGCAACAATCTTTTCAATTATATATACTTTGCTTAATTTGTAAAAATTATTAAAATGGGTTTGCCTGTTGATATGAGGTGGAAGGGGAAAAAGAAAAAAATCAAATGAAAGTGATGAAGAAAAATATACCCGTGGGTTTATTTGGTTGTGCTTGAAAATAACATGTTTTGCGTTACGATGATGAAAGTCACTCATTATTTGATACATTTTTTCAAACATTCCTATTCAGTCGAGTATTCTTGAAAAAGTTAGTTAATTGAAAAAAGTTAATTAAATGAACTTTATTTATTCAACCCTATAAATATAAATAAATAAAAAGTTACTTGCATAAATAAATAAATAGAAAGATACAACTAAATATATATATAAATTAAAAAATAGTTACATAAGTCATTTTATGATTTCCTATAGACTTAAAAAAATGTTATTGAACCCGCATATTCATTACGTAATCTAACTAAATACATAAAATTAAATCCCGTTTGGTCAAATGGCAACCGTATCAACTAAGAAACAAAAATCAAAACTGATACATCAGTTTTCATATAACATATACGAGAAAAACATTTAAGCTGTGCATAATAACAACATGGCTTTTTAACTAAGAGGTTTTCTGTTACATTGATGAAACGGATTCATGTTTTTTAAACTTATTTTGAAAGAGCCTTATACGTTTAAGCTTCCTTTTAACTCAACTTGAAATTCGAATTATTTTATAGCGACTTACCTAAACAATGAGCGTCACGTTTCAATTAAATGCATCAACATGCTCACACCTCCCCAACTAACACACACATTATGAAATGAATAATTAGATAAAACCCGTGTGCATCGCACAGGTCTGAATGACTCGTCTTTTATACGTTAAGTGTTTTTTTAATGAATTTAGTGGGTTATAATTCAAAAAAAAAAATGTTAAGTTGGTAAGTAACAAACTATGGAACTTGCAAGGTTTGAAAAGTCCAATAATAATAAGGCCGTAAAATAAGAAGCAAAATTCTTTTTTTAGGTTGTGTATTTTTATGGGGTTTTTGAGCAGCAGCCATAAACCAAAAGAAGAATATTAATAATGGATATCGATTCTCAGTTCTCCGACCAAATATCCCGTCTCCTCGAACCACCTTCACCTCTTCAAATCCAGGTCTTTTATTATTATTTATATTTGTTACTAATTGTTGTTGTTATTAATTAAAATATGTGTTGTTGTTCATCAGGAGTACTTCAATCAGCTTATTACAAGTAATAAACATTGTAATGGGATTCAAGTGAAACCAACCAACCATTATGGAAAAGGTCACCCACCTCTTTCTTCTACTTATTATTAGTATTATTATTGCCTTAAATATGTCATATGCATTTGCATTTACAATTTATGCCAACCAAATCAATAATAACTCGCAAGGTTGAGGTTCCTGTAACCATTGGGGCATCGCCCCATTGGTTGATCCATCACGGAGTGCTATTGGAGAAATGGCCAACTCCCGGCTAAAGGTCCCTGGGGAAAGGTCAGTGGGCACCCAAAAGGGTACGGTTTCCTCGTCCATTTAAACCTTTTGGAGAATCAAACAATGTATAATAAGGCAAATGGTGAACAATGGAAAAAGTTGTTAACCGACCTAGAATGATTATAAATTACTTAAAAAAAGTTAACACCAGTTTTGATGAACCAAAGATCTCTGTTCATAAAAAAAAACCTATAAAACTATTTTTTTCAACTAGTTATTTATTCCCCTACCTCCCTTTTCTTGTAGAAAATTTTCAGACTTTTTCGTCAACTTTTTTTTCTTCATCAAAAAACTCTTACACTTTCTACCAACTTGATGCTTTCTATATGATCCTTTTTCTAACTCGCAAGAAAAGGTTTAGGATTTCAGATGTGAAGATATAAGAATTCCTAATCGGGTAAATATGACAAAAAAGTGCCGATATGATCCGTGATGACTCTCTTGTTCGGAAACAAATTAGTTGGCAGTACCAAATGATTTACTACATATATATGAAGTGCAGTACTATCTACCGATATATTGTCAGTTATAGTCAAATTATTGGCAGCGCCGGCAATACTATTGAAACCACCCCTTGATGCTTTGACACGTTGTTAATGAATTGAATGAAGTGAACAAGACATAGTAAACTTAAAACATACAGGTGTTTATGCTGAAATGGATTTTGAAGAAGGAGACCTTGTTTTGAAGGACCAAATGCTTGTTGGTGTGCAGCATTCCGCAAATAAGGTGCTTTTGTTAGGATATCGCTTTTAGACTTGCTGTTTTTTACTCCAACAATTCATTGTTTTTGTATACTTTTTTCGTGTTACTGATCTTTCCTCATTGTAGGTTGATTGTCTTGTATGTAGTTGCTGCTTCCGTTTTATTGGTTCAATCGACCTTCAAATTGGTAGGAGGCTCTATCTGCAGGGTTTAGGCAGCGAAACAGAATGTTCTGATATGGTATCTCCGGATGGTTTTGGCATGGATGATCATGAAGAGTCTCAAAAGTGTTCTTCTACAAGTTCTAGAAATAAATTTCAGCTTCCTATCGAGACAGTAGAATCTTTAATGCATGAGAGATTAGCGTTGCCATACTCGAATGAATTTCCGTTGCCTTCAGTTATTAATTGTCCTGGTGGATGTAAAGAAGTTTACTACTGTAGGTGTGTATTCTACTATCCTTATAGCGTATTTAATGGTATATTGAGTTTCTTCCTTTTCAAGTCTTGATTAATTATCCATCATCGATATATGCCTTCTTGGATCTTATTCAGTCTTACAAAGTCAAAGTTTCAAGTTATTGAATTGTGATGAGTGTAGGGGTAAGCGATGCAACTGCTTTTTACCTTAGATTCCAAGTTATTGAGTAAATATAGATTTACACATAGACCCGTTAGGGTAGGTCATCATGTGATAGGGGGCGTACCCAAAGCTGAAATCATTGTTTTTATATTATTAAAACGTGTTGTACCTTACTTTATAGAAGACAGATTTACAATCTATTTATGTGAAATGGGTTAATCTTAAAAGCTCCTCTCTTTTCGTTTCAAAAATACTGCGATGGTTCATAATTTACTGTCGCGTTGGAAGATGCCTAGTAACTTTAGGCTTTATAGTTGATCCTGATTTGTTATCATGAGTGCCGATTATTTTATGGTTCATGTGGAAGTTGCTGTTCGGTTTCAAGAGCCAAGACGGGAGCTCCCTTTGAGTGTTGTACTCTTTTTCCCTACTCCAAGGTTTTGCCCATTGGGTTTTACTTGGAAAGGGTTTTTAAGGAGGCAAGCTCAATTGGATTCTATTCCTCCCTATGTATGGTTGGTTTGTGGTGTTCCATGGAAGAATTTGATATGATATATGATCCTGCATATTATTATTATTAATTAGTTTATTTAGTTTCCTTTATTATATTTTCTTAGTCAACAAGTTAAGTCTAGAGATCTTTTATTATAAATAGGGCATTAGGGTTTAGGGTTGTAATTCTTATTATGTGGAATGAATATTAAGTATTGTTTTGTTTATCAATTGGGGGCTCGGTTTATCTCATTAATATAAACCATCGGGGGCTCGGTTTATCCCATTAACATAAACCATCTATCTTGTTTATTTTCTTCTATCAATTCTATTATCGATCCGGTTCGTATCAATTGGTATCAGAGCTAGCCCTACCTTTCGAGGTTCCAACACTCGGAGTGGTGGCCTATGGAGTGGTGGCTTGGACCCAAAAAAAGAAGGGTGCCAACCGTGACCAACATAACCGTGACCAACGAGCTCGGAGTGGTGGCCTATGGAGTGGTGGCTTGGACCCAAAGAGGGGTGCCAACCGTGACCAACATAGCCGTGACCAACGAGGACGTTGGTTCTTCAAAGAGTGAGGTGTTGTTATGATCCCACATCGGCCAAGTATGGGATTGGTTGGTGATTTGTAATGTCTAGGTGTCCCCTCCTCTTACAAGCTAGCTTTTTGAGTGAGTTCTACACTTGGACTTATAAACCGATACGAGCCTAGTATGGGATAGGTTCGTATCAATTGGTATCAGAGCTGTTTCGATTCTAGGGTTTAAAAAAAATGGAACAGTTTAAGATCGATCAATTGGAGGCGAATCTAGAACGGTTTAAGATCGATCAGGCTGCAATCAACTCAGAGGCAGCGAAACAATGGGCTTTTTTGCAAGCAACGATTGAGAAAAACAAGGTTGAAGCGGATCGGCAATTCGCTGAAATCATGAATGCTCTCAAAGCCCTACAACCACCCACCACCCTTCCCGCCACTATCCCGCACTTTGAAGAAAATAGTAGGCAAAGTTTCAGTGGCAAGGAGGTAAAAGACAATTGTTTTAAAGGTGCTCATGTTACAGAAGTTGCTGATGAATGTGGTGGGAAAAACCTACCACTAACTGACAGCACATTTAAGGATTTGGATACAGAAGACATTTGCACATGTGTCGGGGTTCTGGAATCAGCGAATAGCCAAGACAGCACGAACCCGACTTGGGCAGGGGATCAGTCACGTATACGAGAGAAGGATGTGCCTTCCCATGGGCCAAGAAAACGACACTTGGGTGGACAGATTTTTGGGCTGGAACTTATTATTGGGCTTCATTGTGATCCAGGGAGGGGAGAAGATAGAGTAACGTGGAATCCCGGGATCAATTACCATCCATCAGAAAGGAAATGGAATTTTTGCCTGAATTCTTTTATAGAATCAAATATCATGAACAATCATGTGTTTCAACATTTTAGGCCTGATGACCGACATGAGAGGAGGGCAGTCAAAAGAAGAGTTTGGGATCCGGGAATTACAGGAGGTGAATGTTGAAGCAACACCTTGAGGACAAGGTGTTTTTGGGGGCGGGAGTATTGATATGATCCTGCATATTGATATGATCCTGCATATTATTATTATTAATTAGTTTATTTAGTTTCCTTTATTATATTTTCTTAGTCAACAAGTTAAGTCTAGAGGTCTTTTATTATAAATAGGGCATTAGGGTTGTAATTCTTATTATGTGGAATAAATATTAAGTATTGTTTTGTTTATCAATTGGGGGTCGGTTTATCTCATTAATATAAACCATCGGGGGGTCGGTTTATCCCATTAACATAAACCATCTATCTTGTTTATTTTCTTCTATCAATTCTATTATCGATCCGGTTCGTATCAATTGGTATCAGAGCTTATATTGTTTTGGCCTTTCGTATTATTGGTTGTATGCTTATAGTTAGGCTTCTGCGTTTGTGGCATGTCACATACGTGTAGTGGTTGTTTCAAGCTTATGCTTGAGGTTAATGTGGTATTTCAGCCACATTCCATTGTACTTAAATTGTTGTGAGTAATACAAATTTACCGGGGTAACCCTTTACCCAAAAAAAAACAATGGGTTAATCTTGTCTATGTTTGTAGCCTTCAGAGAATTCTAACAAAAAATGATAGATTGACTCTAGATGGTATATGACATCTTAACTATTTGATATCTAAAGTTCTGAACTTTAAAACCTATTATTGCAAGATGATAAATAACAATATTTTGTTTCTTAGAAATATAGTTACAGACTGAATAGAATTCAAGATCATCTGCATAAATAACCCCATTCCCCTAAGCCTAAGACTGACCCTATATTTGTGTTACATCATGGATTGTGTTAAATATTACTATTATGACACAATTCTATTATGGGCAGCAAATATTGTGCACAGGCTGATTGGGATGTATGCCATTCTCTACTTTGTACCCGAGATGGGTCAAAATTAGTTAGAACGAAGGCGCTTTCAAAATTTGTAGAACATGCCAATGGTAAGGCAGAAAGACAGCATAAATTTCTCCATATCCCCCCCCCCCCCCACCCCTCTTTACAAGTTTTCATTATTGTCTTGTTATCTTTCCTTTGCAGAGACGAATGACATTTTCCTTCTTGCTGCCAAGGTAAATTCCTTATGGAGGTTAACTTATTTGAGATTATTATTATTAGTGATGATTAATAAAACAAGATATCTTTGGATTTAATTTCCAGGCGATTTCTTCTACAGTCTTAAAATACAAGAAGTTGAAAGCAGCAAGCACTAAAGAGAAAGAGAAGAATAACATTTCTGATGTTTTAGGCAACCATAGTTTTTCTCTCCTTTTAGAGGCTTGGAAACCTATATCAATGGGATACAAGAAGAGGTATTTGAAACCTTTTCAGCTTATGCCCTATTATTTGCCTATCAATTACATCTCAGTTCTTCTTTTTGAAAAACATACGATTACTGTTTTCTTAGTCATAGACTCCCATGCAAATATCTTTCTTCTGTCTATTTTGTTTTTTTAAGTTGATATCTAATGGTCCTACTTTTTGGTAATGACTTCCGATATATGGTATTTCTAAACCTTTGTGTGCTTTGTGTTCCATTCATGTGATATAAGCAAACATAAAAATCTGCAACATAGCTTTCACATAAAATATCTTGCATCCTAGCATTTTTTATCAGTAAAATGTTCTCACTTGGAAATCATACTCCATTACTTCCACATGGAAAGGCTTTCTTGGGATGAAAACTTATGTCATATATGTGTTGCGCATAGGTGGTGGGATTGCGTATCTTTGCCAGATGATGTTGATACTTCTGATGAAGCTGCATTTCGAATGCAAATAAGGCAACTGGCATCTGAGGTCAGTCCTATGCGTTATATGTATTTTTCCTCTATATATTCATCATTACTCCTGCAATAATTATCACCAAGCTCAACTCATTAATAATTATAGTCCTGCTATCGGCTATAAGCAGGTAAATAATGGGTTTTTGGGTAAATAATAGGCTTTTTTGTAGATAGTCATTATAAATCAAGCGTATTAGAGAGTAAAACCATTCTTCAGTTACACAATTTCTTTCTTCCAGTTGAACAAAGTGCACAAAAGAAGTTTTGTTACATTTGTGCTCAAACAAAATTTTGTCTTTTTTTTACTCCAAAATTTCATTATCAGTCCTATTTGACTATGACATTGCCGTTTCTAACCGTAATTCTTGAGGATCCATAAAGCCCTTGATGATAGTTTCTCATCAGACGTGGAGGTGGGAAGTCAGGGCTTTGGTACTTACCTAACTGAAAACGGATAATTTTTAATATTGCCGGTCTGACCTTGCAACGCATGTGTTCATTTGTTCAAATTTATAACCAGTTAGGCGGGCGTTTCTCTGTGATAATAATTTGGGCTTTCTATAACTTACGGCTTATAATAATTCATAATCTCTTGCTGATGTTTGAAGTAGCTTTAAAGGTAAAATAACCAAAAAGAAACTTTCATCATATAATTATTCTTAAGCCCTCCAAAATTAGCCACACAAAAAGAGCTTATCAAAACCCCCCTAAATAAGCTCATAAGCTTAATCAAACACTACGATGAACTTAATTTTTCTAAATAAGCCAAGAAGCTTGTAAGCCCGACAACCTGCAAAATAAGCTAACACAAATAACCCCTTTATGTATTCAGTCATACTGAAAATCTTACTTTTGTAAGGAACAAATAAACGTAGGAGTTTATAAGCATCTCATACACTTTCGCCAACTTTCAACTTTCAACCTAATCTCATATGTAGCTAAGTCTTTGAATTTACCAATATGAGCACTTGAAGTTTTATACAAAGCGACCCACTTTTAGGTATGCACGGTTCCCCTTTTTATCCTATGAGTTGACATATAGAAGATATGTCAAAAGTGAATATTGTCTATACTATATAATAATGCATTTGGGACTTGACATTTATGGAAGGCTTAAAGTTTTCACTTAACACACTTTCTAACTGAGGAATTGTGTAAGATATAAAAAATCCATTGGCGGGAATCGAACGTGGGTCTCCCTAGTGAAAGCACAATATTCCAACCGCGGGACAACAATAGACTTTTGTTCACTTCTTGCACAACCAAATACATATACAACATTTGCAAGTGAACTTCCTAAATTTGAATTTGAAAAAGCAGAACTCAGATTCAATACAATATGGTCAGAAAAACTAACAGATAAATTATTAAGATTAATTTAAAAAAGCAGAACTCAGATTTAATACAATTTGGTCAGAAAAACTAACAATAAATTATTAAGATTGTACTAGCAGGGTACCCGCGCAGCATTGCGGCGGTGAGTATCTGTAATCAAATTGTTAAACAACATTTGTTTCCGAACCTACTGCTTTGCGCTTTGTAAACCTCGTATCACATTGCATGGTTAATCTTAAAGCCTGCTTCACATGTGTTTTTAATAGTCCTATTGTTTTAATGCTTGTCTTTTATACTGAATCTCTAGGGAAATTTGCAAAAGTGTGACCCAAGATGACAATTATTTCCGACTTGACTCAACTTTGTGACATATTGCTAAAACTAGGACACCCAATCACGTTTTGTCGAGTTTACCCTTTCGCACCCACTGCGCACACCTATTTCTTACCTATTTATCATTTTATTTAATAGCCTACTACTCCCCTAACGCCACATAATTGGCCATATCTCCTCGTACGCACCTCCATTCTTCTCGGAAATTACATCATCTTCACCGTCGTCTCATTCCGATCGTGATGATACCGTCCGTTTTCATGCACACAAGATTTCGATCGGAACCATGTCGAAGATGTTGCCCCTTGGGAAATGACGGTCAAGTGAAAAAGAAATGGGTCCCGTTGCGAACTGGTTGTTTTCAATAAAACTTGGGAACTTTAGTTTCATCATGAATATCTAGTTGCTTTTTTTCCTATAAATTCACTCTACATTTTTCTACTTCAACCTATCCCTCTTAAACTCTCCCTACCTATAAACACCATCTTAAAGTCTACTTATGATATTTCATGCTACCTATAAACACCATCTTAAACTCTACTTATGATATTTTCGGCTGCTATATATTTACCATTTTACGAAGGTTAACGACATACTTTAATAGAAACCGAGGACTTTGACGGCTGGTTTTCACCCGTCGTACCAACGAGATGGTTGCGGTAAGAGCGACACTATAGGGGTGGTACTTTTCTTCTAAAACACCAACAATATGCTATGATTGTTTGCCTTTGCCTAGTTTCTTAACAAGTCACCTACAAGATGCGGTCAAGCCTCGTTGCATGAACCGTATGTGAACTTGAACATACCATCCCTATTAGAGTACATGTCTGTTTCTCAGCCATAACCACCCTCACTCTCACTGCAGTTTTTACATTCGTTTCCCCATCTTTATTACATCCTTTTGTGTGAAGCATTGTAGATGAAAGCAAACGTTTAAGGCGAAGATGCTTCAAGTGCCATTGTTTCTACATGAATGTGGTGTAGATCTTTCAACTAAAGGGGTCTCATTACTAGGATATAGTTTTAGATCACCAATGATTTCGCATTTGCTACAAAAATGCCAGATTGAAAGATGAGGCCATGGATGCAAGTGCTCGTGTCGTACATGGTCATGTGTCCTGCCAAATTTTCCAGCCTTTTAATACATGCACCCTAATCTAACTTTTTGATGCAATCACGTGTATCATACATGTGTTTGATTTGGGTCATGTGCTCCCTAGCCGAGGTTTTCTAACTTTACAATGCAAGCACCCAATTATCTCATTCATTATCTCCAACATGCTTCAACTAGGATTGCGTGAATCATAAGTTGATCTATATGTTGTGTATTGTAGTGTAGTACGTCAACTACTTTGTATTCTATTATTTTTTGATTTAATGGAATGTATTTGTAATGTAATGCATATACGTTGCTATGTATGTGATCTGATGTTGCATAATTTACAATTAAAAACAAACACTAGATAAAAAAATACATTAACTGTAACTAAAAACAATTGAAACAAACATTTAAAATAATACGCTATAGCATAAAGATTTTTAGTTGTGTACTATTCAATGTCTCTTTTTATTCATTCGACGTTTCTTTGCTCAGCGTGTAGCATACATAATCTTTGTTTCTTCTGTAGCTACTTTTTTCATCAATATTGCGACATACCTCTCTCTGCAAGACAAAACTTGTCTTTTTATGACGTTACAACTTTCTATTTGAACTTGATGAAGATTCATAATTTGGCCTTGGTGAGGTCATTCGGAAAGAAGTAGCCATGTAGATTTTTCCTTTAGAATCAAGGGTTATACCTTGAAAGTCTTTCTAGGTGAATGCGTATATAAATAGAGTGTATTTACCTTTATTGTTTTTCGCAATCAAATTGCAATCTAATTGACATAGGTCAACTAAGGTCAACGGTTTGATTTTTGTGGTGTTTTCCGGTGGACTGTTGTTATGAAGAAGGGAAAAGGGTGAAGCGGCTTAAAGAAAGAAAGATAGGAGACGTAGGTCAACTAATAAGTTACATAATTTGTTTTTCTGTGTTTTGTCTGGGCAACTAATAAGATATAAATGGGCCAGTTATTCAATTTGACCCAATAATATTATTTTGATGTTAATTACTAGTGGGCTTTCTCAAATATATAACTAAATTACAAAATTTGCAACATTTGTATAAAGTATATAATTAAGATTATTAAATATAATGATAAATTAATAAAAGTTTGTAAATTTAATATATATAAACCTATTAAAACTTATATAAATGTAAGTATAATATGGTACATTGTACCAAATTATATGGTACATCGAACCAAAGCGAACCGGGGCGTCCCGAAATGAGCCTACCCCCTTTCGTACCGAATTTTAAGGACCCCGCGAACCGCGTACCCGTTTCGTGATTCCGTACCGAAGCGTACCGCGTTTCATGTGACATTGCATGTGCTTGATTAACCCTTAACTTTTCCGGGTTTTTGTTATAAACATGTTTGTAATTGAGTCATTCTATCCCATATTTGGATACATTTACCAATAAATGCTTGCTACACAAACTGTTTCTATCCAACCTTTTCAACGTATAGACCATATTGTTCTACTCCTACCCACCTATGGATCCATCAACCAAAAAAAGGTCATCTATAGATGTTGCGAGGAACTTTTCGTTCTAATACTTAAGGTCAACGACAGAGTTCATGGACACCATTAGGTTTAAGGAATAGTGCTTCAGCTGTCTTCGAAACCGGATGTTGTTATGTTACGAATGGAATTACTTCCATTGTACATAGAAATGTGATATAAGACTCCATTTTGCTAATTATCACATTTATGTAGCTATATTCTTCTAGACCTCAAAGTGGAGGAGTATATTGGTTGATCATATTTACTACCAAAAGGTTCACAAGCAACTTCATCAACGTGTTCTCAACCCTTATTTGATGAAAATTGTCAAACAAGCAACTCCATTACCGTGTTTTGAACCCTTATTTGATGAAAATTGTCAAATACCCGTAGTGAATATAAATCGTGGTGCTATTGTAAAACATATGTTATTTCTTACACAATAGAGTAACACAACATTTGATAACACCGAAGTCATTGAAGCACGACAAAAAAGTAGCCATAGTCTATGATTCATGGATATTCCGTTGTATTTTTTCTAGGGTGAATGTTGTAAAATTCAATTTAATATGATAATGTTTGTCATTGCCAATTTCAATACATACGCGTTACATTTTACATAGCTTGTCCAACTTTAATTGTTACGACATAAATTTTTCATGTCGAAATGGATGAAACAAATCGGATATGTATAGAAACCATCAATATTTAAAGTCACTAACATAACTATTCCGAGCATGTAGCTCACAATTACTTTTTATTCCCACAGTCGCGTCTTATTACAGGACATACATTTATCACAATTACTAGATGAAACAAACAATTGCTAGATGAATCATGATGGACTTAACGCAACTTACTTTTGATTATTGCGACGAAATCTATAGATTAACCATATTGTATTGACGAACTCTGAGTTTGTAATATGTTGCAGTGACCTCGCTTTAAAAAGTATTTCAAGGAACCGACGGTTTAACATTTGAGATGAGTTTTTTAGTAGATTTGGGTTGGGTTAATACGGAACACAAATTTTCCGGTCGCTATAAAAAGGGAAAATGAAATCATAGTACCTCGCATTTGATCGCAAATTCTATATGTGTTCGTTATACATATTGAATTGGCGTTGGGTTCGCAATACGGTCATAATTGATCGCACTTGACGTTGCCCGTCGAAATAATCTTATAGATGGAAAAAGGTTAGATATGGTAACTTATGGCTGGCTAAAACGTATGGGCCAAAGACAAAACAGGCGTATTTAATATATTAAAGTACACAATGCTAGGGGCAATTTTGTCATTTAGAGAAAAAGTCCCACTTTTAGCAATATGCTACAAAGTTGAGTCAAGTTGGAAATAAGTGTCATGTTGTGTCATAAATGCAAATTTTCCAATCCCTAATCATTAGCTTGAATTTTATAGTCACTGGAACTCTTGAAGACAGCCATATTGGATGAGGAATGTTTGCCATGTATCCTGACATATACTTGTTCTAATATTTCATGACTTTCTTGTTTAATGAACAGGAACATCCATGCAACCATCAAACATACTACAATTTTCTATGAAAACAATAAACATGCTTGTTGATGCATCTTCTTCTCTTCATGAATCATGATCACACACACACACACACACACACACACTAAAAGGGGTAAAAATGGTGAAATTTCGTTAGTTTAATGCTTTCCATTTCTACTTCTAAAAAATAACACAACATTCTATTCCTTAATCCTTTCAAGTGTTCTCCCTGGAAATATACGGGCATATTATCGGCATGTTTGAGCTAAATAACCTGTAAGTATGCCCTTCTATGGACCACATTATCTCCCAGTTTGATGTATGCTTTCATGAATCTAAGCTTTCGGATGTTACAGCGATTTAGTTGTAGCATCTCCGGTGGAGGATTACTTTTTGCACATAGATGATCTACCAGAAGCTGGAAAGGTTAAAATGAAAGTACTGATGCTTTGCACTTATATCATGTTCCGTTTGCAATGATTGTATATCTCTCTCTTTATATGTTACTGGCAGAAAGAAGTCGAGGAAATAACACGGCCAATTCTTGATGCTCTTGGGGAGGACTATTCAATTTGTTGCCAAGGTAATCTAACTTTCCATTAGAGGTGGTTGGTTGTAACTTGTTTACTTGAAATTTGGTTGGACTTGGTTGAGCCATTTTTTCTCGTATGGGTCAAATTGGTGATTTTTCCCAAGTGTTTATAAATAATTAAAAAAACTTGTGACTATATTAACGCTTGCTTAAGTGTCAAAAACGGTTTAGAAGACCCCCAAAGTATACTAGAGTATCAACAACTATATAAGGGCCATTATTTTTAGTATGGCTCTTTTCTAGTTGGATTTGATATATCATTATATAGAATTCAAAAGCACAAGCTTGTAAGTTGTTTCTACTCCAACGCATCCATTCTTTTCGCCACCTAATAGTGGTTTACCTTCTCTTATTTTTGCCATCTCTGAAATCCTTTGGGTGCACTTCTAAATCTGCAGGCACCGCATTCTACCCTCTCCAGAGCTGTATGAATCATTCATGTTGTCCTAGTGCTAAGGCTTTTAAACGGGAGGAGGTATGTGTATCAAAAGTACATATTCTTTTTTTTGTTCGAATAGATCATCTATCTGCCAAAACAATAACAAATCATGACCTATACAAATTGTTTTGAATATTTAGTCTTAAAGCAATTTTCCATTCCACCTTATGAACTGCAGAAATGTATGTGAGGTAAGGTGCTTCAAATACAATACTGTCTTCATGAATTCCATGATGGGTAGAACAATGGCTGGAGTTTTATAACTTTCTCTAGGTACCTGGTGTAGGCTTAAAATCATGCATTATGGCTTTCCTTGATAGAAATTAGTGCGGATCAAAATTGGCAAATTTTTGGTATAGTATAGGTCGAGGCTGGGTGAATAGTTATGATATTAATACAAGAGTAAGGTGCAAAATACATCCCTCTGGTTTGCCAAAAGTCCGTCTCACATCCTTGCCCCAAACCTTGTCCAAATAACATCCCTCCGTTATTAAAAGTGAGCCACCGTGAACGGTGCAAATATTTTGTCAATTAAGGGAAAAAAGTGCTAGCAAAATACATCCATGTGGTTTGCCCAAAGTCCTTCTCACATCCCTCATTTGCCCATCATTTTTTTCCCTTAATTGACAAAATATTTGCACCGTTCGTCCTCAGGGTTTTGGCAAACCACATGGATGTATTTTGCAATTTACTTTTAATACAAAAATTATTTTTAAATAGTGACCCAACTAACCTTTTTTTTGATAAAACAATTTAGGAAAACTATCGATATTGGTTTATACCGTTTAAAGTCTTCCCGATCTATATAGCTACTTCTATTTTCACCTTCAACCCATTATGAATAAAATTTCTCAGATTGACAAGTTTTGGTGGTATTAGGGGTGCATTAGTTGGCCAAAAGATCGGAAACCATGGTTAGCCTAAAAAATGTCGAGGGGTTTGAGTATTACAAGAGGAATGTGTTTCACATATATAAAGAATTTAAATGCTCATCTCCTTGTGTACTAAATTGTAGGACAGAGATGGGCAAGCAGCCATACTTGCATGCAGGTCCATCAAGAAGGGAGAAGAGGTGATTTCTATTATTCCCCATTTCATATATATAATGTTTACTCCTCGCGTCCTATGAAAATTGCAACAATAAACTCAAGAATTAGTTAACTTCTTGTATCCTTTTAAATGCAACATGTAGAACACAAATTTTAATTCTTTTGCATTTCAAGTGTCCAGGTTACGATATCATACATAGATGAAGATCTCGAATTGGAAGAGAGACGAGCAGTGCTTGCAGATTATGGTTTTAGATGCAAATGCCCCAGATGTATTGAAGAAGCAGCATAGTTTACTATGAATTTATTCTCCCTATTTAAGCAACCTTTGAAGTATTACATGAAACAAGATTCAACTTACAAAGATTTGGACGTTGAGGTGGTCTAGAAATTTTGACAGTTAATGTTCTTTCATGCCTGTGGAATGGTAGCTACATCAGTTAGTGAGTCAAATTCTAATTTGAGATCATCGTGAGCTCCTTTTTTGACATTGACAAACCTGTTTTTTTTATGACAAGTCAAAAAGAGTTGAACACATGGTTGATACATAATTTTTAATAATGTTTAATGTTATATGATATATTAAATTTATTATCTTTGAAAATGACTCTTGATCGCTTCTTGGTACCCTCTATGCATATGAGAGAACCCAAAATGGGACTGGCATTTAAAGACTTGATACTCTAGTAATGCTCACTTGGTCAACTAAACTTGGATCACACAATGTTTTCCTAGACTACTCGTAATAAGGCAATCCAGACGCGTCCAAGACCCAAAGAGGATGTCCTCCTTGTTACACCCACCCAGCTTGCACGCGTCGAAGACCAAAAAAATGAAGACCTGGTCTTGTGCAAGACCGAGTCGCGGGGAGTGGAAGATGGCTGACGGCTAGAGCTGTTAGGCACTTTCATACCGAGATAAAGATCATACTTAGATCAACTATTACGAACGTAAATGCCATTGTGTTACTCGTTTTTGAAAGAAAGGAATCAAGTAGAAAGTTAGATGAAGTTTGGTTATACAAAGAAAATGGTGGCGTCTGCTATAAAAGATAAAATGAATGAAATGAAATGGCATCTTGAGGTGCTATAAGATAAAATGAATTGTTAGAAATTAAGAAAAGAATCGGTCACTTTCAATATTGTAATTCGTAGCTCGTAGTCAATTGTGGTGTAATAGTTAAGCTAACCGGGTCAACATAAGGAGACCTTATGTTGACCACGCCCCAAACCTTGTATAAATACCCCTCTCCTTCTATGGAAAGGGTATTGGTCATTTGAATAATCTAATATTTACATGTTTCTTCTCTCTCTAAGTGATCAACCACTTCTCTTCCTCTCTCTAGATTTTCTCTCTACTTCTCTCTTGGTTTATGTGATTTGATATCCTACAATTGGTATCAGTCGCCATGGAGTGATATCGTGTGATTTGTGTGCGTTTTTTCTTTGCTAAACTCGGTTTTAAGGTGTAGCGTACGAAATATTTTAAACATAAGTTTTTGGTGTTAAAAACCTTAAAGTTTGTGTTTTTAAGATACATCTAGCCTAGATATAGTTACTTTTAGAGTTAATTGCATTTTTGGTCCCTGTGGTATGGCCAAATTGCAGGTTTGGGACCCTAACTTTCGAAATTGCAGTGATGGTCCCTATTTTCAAGTTTTCGTTGCAAATTTGGTCCCCGGGCCGGGACCAAACCTGCAATTTGGCCAAACCACAGGGACCAAAAATGCAACCCAAAAGGACCAAACCTGCAACCCAAACTTGAAAATAGGGACCATCACTGCAATTTCGAAAGTTAGGGTCTCAAACCTGCAATTTGGCCATACCACAGGGACCAAAAATGCAATTTACTCTTACTTTTATAAAAGGTTTCAAGAAAAAACACCAAAAGGGTGTTTTTAGGTGATTTTAGTGTTTTTGTTTCGACATCAGGTTGTGCGAAATACGTTATTTGAATCCTGCGAAATACGTATTTGTGCGAAATATTACAGGTTGTTATTTCTGCGAAATAAGTATCTGTGCGAAACATTACAGGGTTTGATTTCTGCGGAATACGTATTCGTGCGAAATATTACAGGTTTTAAGTCTGCGGAATATTATACAGGTTGTTTCTGCGGAATATTACACAGGTTGTTTTTGCGGAATATTACACAGGTTGTTTATACGAAACATTACACAACATATTTATGCGAAATATTACATTTTTCAGGAAAAAAGTTAGTTTCAACGGGTTGTCTTGATTTTGTAAAATCTCGTGAAATACTTAGCTATTTTCTCGGTTTAATCAAGATTTGTAAAATCCCGTGAAATACCATTCTTAATCATCTTCAACAACAACTCTTTAACCACAATTTCTCTTTATCATCCTGTAACGGATTCCAAACCATTTAGCATTTCACTCATAACAATCAACTTACACATGGACCTAACTTTGGGCAGAAACACATGATTGTGGCAGGGGCCGATAACCATCTTCCCATGCTTGAAAAGAAAATGTACAACTCTTGGCAGAATCATATGTTGCTTTACATAAAAGGAAAGGAACACGATAGAATGATGCTTAACTCAATTGAACACGAACCACTTGTTTATGGTACTATTGAAGTGGATGGTGTCACTAGGCCCAAGACTTATGAAGAACTCACGGATGCAGAGAAGCTTCAAGACGATTATGATGTTAAAGCCACCAATATTATTCTTTAAGGTCTACCACCAGAAGTGTACTCTCTTGTCAACCATCACCATGTTGCTAAGGAAATTTGAGATCGAGTTAAGTTACTCATGCAAGGAACCGAACTGTCACAACAAGAACGTGAGTGCAAATTGTATGATGATTTTGATAGGTTTACTTCGGTCAAGGGTGAGTCACTTCATGAGTATTACTTGTGGTTTGCTCAACTCATGAATGATATGCACACTATAGGAATGACAATGCAGCAGGTTCAAGTCAATACTAAGTTCCTAAACACTCTTCCACCTGAGTGGAGCAAGTTTGTGACTGATGTAAATGATAATCTTTTTCCATCTCTTAGTCAACACGAGGCACACGCTACTGAAGTCCGCTTAATGCGGGAAAGGTTTCCTGATCCACTTGCCTTGATTGCTAACAAGTCTCACATCCTTTCATATCAAACCAACCATCAATCTCAGTACAATCCTACTCATTATCAACAACAGTCATCACCAGTTGCTCAACAATATTACTCTTCTCAACAACATTTACAGTCTTATGCAACACCTTCTCATTACCAACAGTATTAGCCTCCAACAATTCCTCAACAACATTAGTTCCACAAACTGTTTATCCATCTTTAGCAATGTCACAACAACCATAAGCTGAGTTTCCCCAGCTAGACTCAGGTCTTGCAGTTCCATCATTTCTGCCAGGTGATGATCCAGTTGCGAGTTTGAACAAAGCAATGGCACTTTTAACTACTATAATTACATCATGTTTTCCTACAACCAACAACCAACTCAGAACATCTTCCAATCCAAGAAACCAAGCAACCATTCAAGATGGTAGGGTTACAGTCCAACAAGTGCAGGGGAGACAGGGTCAGAGTTTTGCTGGTATGAGATCTAAGAGTAATGCAACAAGCTCAGTGATAAACAGAAATGGGGGAAATAATGCAACAGTTCAAGCAAGGGTTGTCAGGTGTTACAATTGTCAAGGAGAAGAACATATGGCAAGGCAATGCACTCAGCCAAAGAGGCCAAGGAACTCGACATGGTTCAAGGAGAAAATACTGCTAGTTCAAGCACATGAAGCTGGTCAGATATTAGATGAGGAGCAGCTAACATTCTTAGCAGATCCAGGAGTTGTAGAAAGCCAAAATACTCAGACAACAATCACACACAATGTTGCTTTTCAGACTAATGATCTCGATGCTTTCGACTCAGATTGTGATGAAGCACCATGTGCCAAGGTAGTTCTGATGACAAATCTCTCCAGTTATGACTCAGCTGTTATCTCCGAGGTACCAATCTCAGAACCTAATCAAGATAACTCTATGCTTGATAACTGTGTTCAAGAGATGTATTATTCTGAACAACCCACTTTCGATCCCGCTTCAGATATTGAAATTACAAGTGATAGCAATATCATCTCATATGATCAATATTTGAAAGAGACTGAAAGAGCAGCTGTTCAAAATACTGCTTCAACTGAACAAAAAAATGATATGATAGTCTTTGAAGAGATAACTAATCGAGTTTCTAAATGTAATGCTGAGAGTATTCAAAATAAGAATGTGAATGAGTCTTTAACTGCTGAGCTAGTAAGGTATAAGGAAAAGGTAAGAATTTTTGAAGAAAGACAAAAGGTTGACTTAAACGATCGTGAAAAATACATTGATTCACAAATGAATGATATGATTCTTAACAAGAATGAAAAGTTTGCTGCTTTCAAAAAGAGATTGACACACTGAAATTTAGTCTTTCAAAAAATGTCAAAAACAATGAATCTTTAATGACAACAATTGATGTTTTGAAAACTTAATCCAAAGAAAAAGAACATAAATTCATTGAAAAGGAAATTGATTCCAAAAAGAAGGTTAACGAACTAGAAAACATTGTTTTCAAAGTGGGTCCATCTGCGCAAACAATGCATATGCTAACGAAACCGCAAGTTTTCTACGATGACACTCATAAACAAGCTCTTGGGTATCAAAATCCTTTTTATCTTAAGAAAGCTCAGCGGATTAAGCCAACGTTATATGATGGTGTTGTGATATCTAGGAAACATGATGTGATTTCTGTGGTTGATTCTGAAGAGACATTGACTTTAGCTGATGAGAGTCGATAAAAAAATACTTGAAAAACAAAATGATCCATTTTCAAAAGAGAAAAAAAATCAACATTTCTCTAATTAATTACTCCGAGTTGAATAAATTAAGTGAGCATTTTCAAAAACATTTTGTTCCACAAAAAGAATTGTCTGCAAAACAAGCTTTCTGGTTACCGATTTCAAACCCACTTTCTGAACAACTTGTTGTTCCACCTACACTAGTTAAGATAGAGGTTCCGAGTAAACTTCTAAAGGTCAGTTTGGTAAATAAAAGTTTATAGAAACTAAAAAAGCACCTTGCCAAATTTGACAAGGTGGTGAAAGAAAGGACAACAACTTCTGCAATAACTGTGGGTACATGGGGTTTTGAACACACCAAAGAGGTTTTCATAACACAAGTAATTCCATTTTTAAATTCTTTTACGGGAATTTTAAAGATTTTGACTATGGTCTTTACAATGAAATCAATGAAGTGAAAAAGGTTTTTAACCAAATGGAAGCTGCTGTTGTACAGTGTTCTGTAGACAAGAAATGTTTTGAAATTCAAAAGAAAGAACTTCTTCTTGAAAACAATCGACTCTTGGAACTAATCATATCTTAAGATATTGTGCATACGGCTGTAAATTATTTATCTGTCATTACTGATTGTAAAAGTATGAGAAAAAGCTATTGTAAGGAGTATAATAGGAATCTAACGCTTGAGATCGAGCTTTCAAAAATGAATGAACTTTCAAAAACATATTCAAGACTTCAAAATCATTGTATTTCACTTGAATTGAAACTACAATAGAACAAAGAAAGTTTTCAAAATAACACATCTTGTAGCAATTTAGATGCTCCTGCATTGAATGATTTTTTTGTCATAAACGATCTGAAAGCTTAGCTACAAGCCAAGGAATCCTCGATAAGCAAGCTGAGAGCATACATT
Organism: Tanacetum coccineum; assembly: GCA_026074375.1. Classification (NCBI taxonomy): domain Eukaryota; kingdom Viridiplantae; phylum Streptophyta; class Magnoliopsida; order Asterales; family Asteraceae; genus Tanacetum; species Tanacetum coccineum. The sequence goes on along the minus strand of BQNB010019534.1, from coordinate 7,272 downwards.
GCAACATTAAAAGGAGATAATGTGTGTGATAATAATGAACCTAATAATGTACGTGTGATAGCTCTAAGAATGTTCAGGTTAGACTTAGAACATGTTTCTCATAGACATAAAAACAATAGGGAAGCACATGAGGATTATCTTAAGAAAACTAAGGAACATACTGACACACTACGTGGGATTGTAGAACAAGCTAGAAAACTGAATCCTAGTGATCCTTACTTAGAGTATGCTTGTAAGTGTATAATACACATTTAGGAATTGTTAGCCTATGTTTCTGAGACATGTCCTAGCTCCTAAATCGTAAGCAAGAAATTGGTTGCAGTCACACCAATGAACAAAACCAGAAAAGTTAGGTCTCAGGAACCTAAGGAAGTAACAACAACACATAAATAGGCAGCATCACCGACCAAACAGACCACTAACAAATCTTTGTTGTCTTCTACAGGAGTAATTGCTTCTACTAGTGCTAGCGGATCACAGTCTAAGAACGATACAAGGAAAAATAGGATCACGCAAGCTTCAAGTGGTAACAAGATGAATAAGTCCGTAGAAGTTAACCCTAGGAAAGTGATGTCTGGTTCAAATAAAAGGAATCATGTGTCTCTATGTAATGCAAATGTTAAACATGTTGTAAAAGATGCGAATTCTAAGTTTGTATGCTCTACATGCAATGGTTGTTTATTTTTTGCTAGTCATGATAAATGTGTTGTTACTTATATAAATGATGTAAATAAGCATGTTAAATTTAAGTCTGGTAAGAGAAAAAGATGAAATGGAAACCTACTGGAAAAGTATTTACTAGTGTTGGACATAGGTGGTTACCTACAGGAAGGACTTTCACTATCAATGGAACAAAGTGCCCGAATCACTTCCAATCCTATAGTGCCTCTTAAGGAAACCAGCCAAACACCCGTAATTACACCTAATCTAGAAGTTAAGGTATATCGTAGGAGAACCAAAGTTGCAAAATCTGTAAGTTTCAATTATGAAACTAGTATCTTAGGATCTAGGCCTTCTAACATCTTGGAACCCAACAAAAATTAGGGATCCACGGTTTCAAATTCTCTATCTTCTTCTTGTTTCCAATGCAAGTCATCCAAATCGTCCTCTGATACTTGGACTCGGGATGCTCTAAGCACATAACCGAACAACGCTCTCAGCTTATCAACTTTGTAGAAAAATTTCTTGGTATCGTCATATTTGGTAATGATCATATTGCAAAGATAATAGGGTATGGTGACTATCAGATCAGGAATGTCACAATTTCCTGGGTTTATTATGTGGAAGGACTTGGTCATAATTTATTCTCAATGGGTTAGTTTTGTGATTCTGATCTTAAAGTAGCCTTCCGGAAACACACTTGCTTTGTTCGAAACTTAGAAGGTGCTGATCTACTCACAGGCTCCAGAGACACTAATTTGTACACACTTTCTTTATCTGATATGATGCGGTCCTCTCCCATATGTATCTTGTCTAAAGCTTCAAAAACCAAGTCTTGGTTATGGCATTGAAGGTTATCCCATTTAAACTTCGCAACAATTAATGAACTTTCCAAACAAGGATTGGTCAGAGGCCTTCCCAAACTGAAGTATGAAAAAGACCATCTGTGCTCTGCATGCTCACTCGTGAAAATCAAGAATCATACTCATAAACCCAAGTCTGAAGACTTCATTCAAGAGAAGCTATATTTGTTGCATATGGATCTTTATAGACCAATGAGAATTGAAAGTATTAATGGGAAGAAGTATATTTTGGTTATTGTTGATGATTACTCTCGGTTCACTTGGGTGAAATTTTTACGATCAAAAGATGAAATTCCCAAGTTTGTAATTAAATTTTTGAAAAAGATTCAAGTTCGTCTTAATACTTCTGTAAGAAACATTCGTACATATAATGGAATAGAGTTTGTCAACCAGACCTTAAAGTCCTACTATGAAGATATCAAGATATCACACCAAACTTTTGTTGCACGTACTCCACAACAAAACGGATTTGTCAAAAGACAAAACCGAACCCTAGTGGAAGCTGCACGTACAATGCTGATAATTTCAAAGGCTCCATTATATTTGTGGGCAAAAGCAGTTACAACGACTTGTTATACCCAAAACCGGTCATTGATTCGTAAACGTCACAACAAAACTTCATATGAACTTCTACATGACAGAAAACCCGACCTTAAATATCTTCATGTCTTTGGTGCTTTATGTTACCCGACCAATGACAATGAAGATTTGGAAAAGCTAAAACCCAAAGCAGATATTGGCATTTTCATTGGCTACGCTCCGGCAAAGAAAGCTTACAGAATCTACAACAGACGAACCCGACAGATTATGGAAAATATCCACGTTGACTTTGATGAGCTGACAACAATGGCTTCTGAACAAAGCAGTTCAGGACCAGCACTTCATGAAATGACCCCTAGAACAATCAGTTCAGGACTCGTGCAGAATCCTCCTTCTACAACACCTTATGTTCCACCAACTAAGAATGATTGGGATCTGTTGTTCCAACCAATGTTTGATGAGTACTTTAATCCTCCACCAAGTGTTGTTTCTCCAGTTCGCGTTGCTACTGCTTTAAGACCTACTGATCCGATCAGTTCACCTTCATCAACTACCATTATTAAGCTGCACCCTCTGTAAGTACTTTATCAACATTACACAAAACACAGTCTCTAGTTATTTATGAAGGTGTTGAAGAACAATTACAACCTGCACAACTTGTTGACAATCACTTTCTTGATCTTCATACTTCAGAACCAAGTTCTTATAAAAATCATCATCAAATATGCAACCAACCAACCCACCTCTTGAACACATCAGCAAATGGATGAAGATTCATCATTTAGAAAATGTGATCAGCAATCTTTCTAGACCTATCTCAACAAGAAAACACCTATAAACCGATGCCATGTAGTGTTTCTTTAATGCCTTTCTCACCTTTGTCGAACCCAAGAAATTTAAAGAAGCTATGTTGGAATCTTCCTGGATCGATGTGATGCAAAAAGAATTTTACGAGTTCAAACGACTGGATGTTTGGGAACTCGTACCTTGTCTAGACTTAACTATGATTATTAAATTGAAGTGGATATTCAAAGTCAAGCAAGATGAATTTGGAGGGGTACTGAAAAACAAGGCAAGACTCGTAGCTAAGGGATATTGTTAAGAAGAGGGAATTGATTTTGAAGAGTCATTCGCACCGAGTGCAAGGATTAAGGCCATTTGTATCTTTATAGCAAATGCTGCCAATAAGAACATAACTATATATCAAATAGATGTCAAGACGGCTTTCTTAAATGGCGAGCTTCGTGAAGTGGTCTATGTCAGTCAACCAGGGGGCTTTGTAGATCCATACAACCCTACCCACGTGTATAGGCTGAAGAAGGCACTTTATGGCTTGAAACAGGCTCCACGGGCATGGTATGATATGTTGTCAAGTTTTCTACTATCACAAAAATTCTCCAAAGGTGCCGTCGACCCCACATTATTCACAAAGAAAGAAGGAAAAGACATACTCATGCTATAAATTTGTGTTTATGATATAATCTTTGCATCTACTGATCCTAGTTTATTTGATAAATTTGTTGATACAATGAATTCTAAGTTTAAGATGTCAATGATGGGCAAAATGTCATTTTTTCTCGGACTTCAAATTTCTCAAAGTCCTAGAGGAATCTTTATAAACCAAACAAAATATGCTCTTGAAATTCTTAAGAAATATGGCATGGATTCCAGTGACCCCGTTGACACTCCATTAGTGGAAAAGACCAAACTAGATGCAGATCTACAATGGAAAACAATTAATCCTACACATTACCGTGAAATGATCAGCTCCCTTATGTATCTGACATCGAGTAGACCTGATCTTATATTTGAAGTATGTATGTGTGCCCGATATCAAGCACGACCTACCAAAAAGCACCTCCATGCAGTAAAACAGATCTTTCGATACCTAAGAGGCACCCCGAATATGGGCCTATGGTACTCGAAAGATACCAATATTGCACTAACAGCTATTGTAGAAGCGGACAATGCCGAGTGTCAAGACACAAGAAAAAGTACGTCTGGTAGTGCCTAATTCTTAGGAGACAGACTTGTCAGCTGGTCCTCAAAGAAGCAGAATAGCCTGCTATCTCCAGTACAAAGGCATAATACATTGCCTTATCTGGATGTTATGCTCAAATCCTTTGAATGAGATCACAATTGACAGACTATGGATTTGAATTCAATAAGATCCATCTGTATTGTGATAACAAGAGTGCTATTTCTCTCTGCTGCAACAACGTCCAACATTCAAGATCAAAGTATATTGATGTCCGATATCACTTCATAAAAGAATAAGTTAAAAATGGTGTGGTTGAGATTTACTTCGTCCGGACTGAGTATCAGTTGATAGACATCTTCACTAAAGCGTTGCCAAGGGAAAGATTTGAATTCCTCATCAACAAGCTTGGAATGAAAAAACATGTCTCCAGAAACACTTAAGAGTCCGATAGAAGAAAATGAAGAGTGATGGTGGTACCTCTTCATGTATCCTATGTGAATATATAAAAATATAAAAAGTCAAAAAGATTTTTCATTTCTTAGATTAGAGTTTTTATGAAAAAGAAAAATAGAAAAATATAAAATCCAAAAAGCAAAATACAAAAACATAAAATCAGTAAATACCAAAAATATGTTTTTCATGACTTGTCTTTTGTAATCGATAATATTTACGGCTTTAGAAATGTCATTCAATAATAACACAAAGCTGTAAATGAAGTTCGAGCAGAAGTTCAAACTGTTTTTAAAACATGTCATTGGCTTGCAGTTATTTCAGACTGCAACCCGGTCCTCATCTTAAAGGCAAGTATTTCGTCAAAAAGAAAACTTAACCTCACAACGGGAATTAAGATTCTCAGGCATGATCTACTTTATGACCATGCAAAGGCTTGTGTATACTTTGCTACACAACCCGGTCTTTCTTAAAATAAGTGTACGCGTCAGTGCATTTATTTTTCAAAATAAGAGAAATCTTATTTTTTTGTTGGTGTTGTATTTCAAAACATATCACTCATCTCAGTTTCTCATCAGAAAAAGATTTTAAAAGAATTTTCTATCACTCAAACAATGTCTACAGCTCTTTAAATAGGAAACGAGACATTATTTGAGGGGAAGAAACGTGCTAATAATTCTTTCAAAATGATCTTTCAAAATAACAAAGAACAAACGAAAAAAGGCCTCGACAATAACGGATCATGAATTAATGGGGAGTTAACGTAATTTTAACTCAAATGGGCTTTAGATGTTATTTGTGTAAACCTTTAGGGATTAAAATGCAAAAGTAGGGACTTATACCCTATGTTAGCAACTACAAGGATTTAGGTTGCCATTTCTCTAAATTGTTTAAGCTTTGTCTTAAGTTTAAATAGTAATAAAAGGAGATGCAAAGTTGAGGGACCATTCTTGCCAATTGAGAAACCCCAACCGGTTATACCACTAGGATAAAATGTGTAGAAACACATTTCTCACAAAACACTTTGACACATTTTTCTCTTAATACACATTTCGCACGAATCATCCTTAGAGATCAAAAACAGGTTTTAAGCTTCAAGGTAACCTTCTAACTTGTTTCCAATCACATAAAAATCATCCTTATAAGAGGAATTAGATTGAATAACACTCGTTTAGTCGAATGACCTTAAAATCAATTTAGGGTTCAAGAAAATTAAAAGTGGGTGTTAGTCTAATTAGTGTTAGGGGTTTAACTTGTCAAGGGTTCCTTAAGACTCGATCATAACAGTTTTAGGAATCTCTAAATCATTTGTGAGATATAAGGATCCTTATGAACAAGAATCATGCGAAATATGATATATTGTTGGATTGTTTGTGGGTTTATGTTGTATAGCAAGTAATTAGTATCTTTGTGCCTTTGTTGCATGTTTTTAATCTTTTAGGTTTACCTTAGTTTGATTATTGGCACTCGTGCTTGCAAAATATGCAAAAAGTGGTTCTTAAATACTTGTTCTTGGTTATGATATTTGCTATATGTCCTTTCGGTTTGCCAATATGATCCCTAGATGCTTTGTTGCTAAAATGCTATGTGTAGCTATCATTTGTGTGCTCGAAATCATGATATAAGCCTCAAAAGTTGCCGTTTCTTGCTAAAACTGCTCATGTTACGCTTCTTGAGTAAAAAATGATGTTTTTGTAAGTTATTTGAATGATAACAGATTGATGAAATTGGTTAGGTTTGAATTTTACGAGTTCTGCAAAATATGTTTAGGATTGAATTGTGCGACACATGTTTGTGCTAACTCTGCCAAATATGTGCATGATTAAATTGTGCTAAATATGTTCAGGATAGGTAGTTTGAAATACGTTACTCCCCATTTCTGCGAAATATGTTTAACACATTTCTGCAAAATATGTTTAACACATTTCTGCGAAATATGTTTAACACATTTCTACAAAATATGTTTAACACATTTATGAAAAATATGATTAAAACATTTTTGCGAAATATGACAGGTGTTCTATTTATGCGAAATATGTCAAATTTAGAAAAAGAAACTCTGCCCAAATTTTTTCTAGATCCTGCGAAATATGACACTGTTATGATATCCTGCGAAATATGACATGATTTCAACTTGACCTAAACTGGCTTCGTTTGACTTTGACTACTGATTGACCGTTTGACTTAGGTTGACTTTGACCTGTCCGTTGATTTTTTGTTGACTTTGACCATAGTTGATTTTTGTCAATTGGTGTGTTTAAACGGACTTAATTGCATAAAACTTAAACACAAACTTCAACTAAAATAATCACAACATCGAGGATAGAGGTGCAAATGGGAACCGGTTTTTTTAAAAACCGGTACAAAAAACCGGGTTTTTTTTAACCGAACCGGTTAGACTAGTTTTCGGGTTTAATAAGCTACCGGTTTTTTTACCGGTTTTAAACCCGGGTTTACCTGGTTTTTTAAAATAACCGGGTTTAACCGGTTTTTTTATTTTTAATTTTTTTTATAACCGTTATATGCGTTTTTAAAAAAAACCCGGTTTTAACCGGTTAAAAAAACCGGTCAACACTCCACAGTCAACTAGCCGTTACAAATTAAAAAAAAAACCCGGTTTTAACCGGTTTTTTTCGGTTTTTTTATAAAAAAAATTCCCAACCGCTAGTAGCCATTATACTAGTCGTTTTTTTGGTGTTTTTTGTGTTTTTTGATGATTTTAGGGCATGGATTGGTAGTATAAATACATGTAATGGGTTGAGGTTGAAAACACATCAA
>BQNB010019533.1:22414-66707 GCA_026074375.1 Tanacetum coccineum | reverse complement strand
TTTTATACTTTTTCAAAATGTTACATTTTAGACCCTTGAGTTTGAAAAGTGGCAGGATTTACCCTTGGAGTTTGCACTTTTACGACTTTGGTCCTTCAACTTTAAAAGATATACCAAGTAAACCTTGTATTTTTAAAAGTGACATAATAGACCCCTATAGTTATAACTTTGATAAAATGACATATTCAGCCCTTCTAGTTATTAATTTCAGAAAGTTACGATATATACCTCTTGCATGGATTATAATTACAAAACATGTCCAAATTGGCATGCAAGCTTATTTTAACATTTTAATAGATATTTATAAGTTATAATAAACTAAAATATGAAGTTTTAACGTAACGCAAGTTTAAAATAACGATTCGTTAGGCTAGGAAGCAAAACGGGTCAAATTAGGGTTTCAAAACGTAAACGCGCGGGTTTTAAGTTCAAATTCCTTCATTAATCAATAAAGTGGTTATTTTAACATTAGTTAAGCATGCTAGGATAGATTATAACAATATTTAATCATTATAACATTTAGTTTTAAGAAAAACGCGAAATTAGGGTTTCGGGTGTACGGTTTTGGATCAAAATGGAAAATGAGCATGAATTGAGTTATGAAACTTTAACAAGAGTATATTTAGGATCATATGAATATTATAAGAGTGTAAGAGCAGAAGTAGAATCCTTAGAACCTGGGTTTGAGCTTATAGCTTAGAAACGGGTTGAAATCGAGACTTTTAGCTTCGTACGCCTAGAATAACGACTCCCGGGCTTCGTTTCTTGGTTTCTTTTGCTTCCTTTCTGAACTTGAGCCTTCTTAAGATCTCTTAGGATCTATTAGAGCAAAGGATTGCTTCTATGTAAGGGTTATAGAGGAGGAAGTGGGGGATGAAGAAAAATGAAGTGTTATGGTTCCTATTTATAGGTGAAATGATCTTGGTGATCAAGGTAAGCTTATGATCTGAGTTAGGACCTGTGTAAGGGATATAGGGTGATTAGGAGAAGCTATATGATGTGTTGTTTGAGCTTGAAAGTAGCTTTGTGATGTTGGATGGTCCTTGTGATGCCGCAGCTTAAACAAGAATAAACAAGAGACCATGTGCGAATTTTAAACTATAAATGATGAAGATATTTGTTGTACAAGGTGTGTAAGCTGCTTAGGTATGAAGGAGGTGAGTCATGGAGGTGCTTGTTTGCAAAAAGATTAGTTAAAATGGGTCAAAATGAAAGAAACTAGGTTTCAGGTTCATTAGGGCTCATTTAGGGTTTTCAAGCTTGTAATTCATGTACATTTGATCAATAATGATGGATTAATGTTTGTAAGGATTGTATTAAGGATTAATAACAAGAATTGATAGGTGGTTCGGGTTTAAAATGGGCGAAAACGAGTAAACGGGTCTAAAGTTCCAATTAGGGCACAATTAGGGTTTTCTAGATTTATTTCTTGTACACTGTTGTTAATATGGTGAAATGATGATGTAATGTGGTTGAAAATGTTGTAATTAATGTTATTACAACTTATTTGAGTATTGGTTTTGGTTTACAATGGATAAAAACGAAGAAACGGGTCATAGTGTAGTATTTAGCTCGGGTTAGGGTTTCTGAGTTTTGAATTAGGGTTTTAAGAGTAAAAATATGTATGAAAGTTTATGAATAGAATAATTAGGGTTTACACATTTTGTATTGAGTGTGGTAGCTTGTACACAAGTGATGGTGAAGAAATTAGAATGAAAATAGAGGTAAAACAGCTATTTTAGATGTCATGCTTAATGACTTGTACATTGTGCTTTGAAAACTTGTACTTGAATTGGAGGGAGTTTATATTTCAAATGAAATGTTATATTACTTGTATATATGCTTTAGTAGCTTGTACATTCACTTTAGATATTAAATCTTCATGGAGTTAGGGTTTAGAGGTATACGATAACGGTTTAAAGCCCGTTTTGATATAACGTTGCAAATGGTACATTATAGGAATAATGTACTTTGTAATAAGGATATGATGATATTGACTTGACATATTGTGATGTTTGCTTGACATATATGAAGACAGGATGGCCATAGATAGGTTGTGTGAGCTTGTCTACTTTAGTTATGCAAGTTATCTTGCTTAATGAGATATTGACAATGCAAGTAACGTAATAAAGCAAAAAAATTTCCCCGTACAATTGTGATCATAGTAAAATAGGTTGATGAAAATTCTTGGGTTGTTATATCTCATATGCAAGATCCATCTAGTGAGATTCTAGATCTATGTGTCTTCAACCTACAACACGAAATTTGTAGAATTCCAACGATTGGCGAATTCGCAGCGTCACTTCTTCTACGATTGCGCAGTAACTGAGGAACCAAACCCGATTCAGTCGTTTCTTTTATTTCGGCTCTCTCCACGATGTGTGATTCGTTATTCTTGAACAACGCTATGAGGCTCTGATACCATATTTATATAGAATAAGGGGCGAGAAACCTAATCCTTGGTGAACAAAAAATTTACAAATGAAAAGGTTAGGGGATATCCTAATACATGACTAACCTTTTTAAGTTTGAGTTAAACTACAACTAGCCCCTAAACTTATTTATAGAGAATGAGGGGGAGAAACTAATACTTGGTGAACAAGGAATCTATAATTGAGGAGGTTAAGCGATTTCTTAATACATGACTAACCTCATCAGCCCCCTAAACTTATATCCTAACTGTTACACACTAATATAATAACAATTTATAGGAATCATACGACCCAGCATCACCAAGTCCAACATATAAGCTCAAGTGAGATTCTATTTTAAAATCAATTGGTGATAAGAGTAGCCACTAAGCTTACATGTTAACTTTGAGATTATTGTTCTATCGATGTGGGATTAAGTTGGCACACTTAATAAGGAGGTTCTAGGCGGAGATAAGGCGGGAGAGTTGTAGGAGTTGGTTGAAATGGCTTTGTGCGCTATGAAAGGTACCAATGATTACAACACACACTTCTGATTGATTTTGGTCCATTCTGATGTGATTGTGGTACCTTTTTCTTCGTATAACGATTATGAAGTGTTTTATGTTATAAATAATAGTTGAGTGATTGTGCTTTGCGCTGGATTTATCGATTTTGTGTTGTTAATGAGACAATGACACAAAGTGTGGCTAAAAATTAAGAACCATGCTAATATATTTTAAGTTTGTTTAATAAAATATACATCATATCAAGATAGAATGATAGATGCAGTTATGTAGACAATCACTACTACACAACACAACAGAGCAAATGCTACGAAAATTTGTAACAGGAATTTTCCGTAGCAAATATGCAACGGGTTTGTAACAGATTTGTAACGGTTAGCAACGACACAAAAACCCGTTGCAAAAATTAAAGTAATTTCTTTTATACTTATTTTTGAATATTCCGTTTCAAATCCGTTAAGTTTATTTGAAACTTGTAATGGATTTGCAACAGAATATTAAAAAATATATATAAAAGAAATTATTATTGGCTTCCATTTCAAAATCGTTACAAAATTTTAAATAAATGTTATGGATTTGCAACGGATTAAATATATTATTTTAATTATAATTTATTTTTAATAATCCGTTGCAAATCCATTGCAAAAACGTTAAGGATTTGAAACAAAATATTCAAAGTAAATATGAAAGAAAATATTATTTGTTTCCATTGCCAAATCATTGCAAATTTTTGTATAATTTATGTAGTTTTGCAACGGAACATGATCTTAATTTAATTTCTATTTTTTCTTATTATTTTGGGTTAATTACTTGAAAATGTATCATACTTGTCACTTTTTGTTATTGTGTGTATTTAACTTTTTTTTTCCTTATTGTGTGTACTGAACTTTCAAATTTCGACTATTGTGTGTATTTGGGACCGTTTTACCCTTACTTTTTTCAAAATTCGAAGGGTAAAATGGTCATTTCACATGGTCAAAAAGTGACAAAATACACACAAAAGTCGAAATTTGAAAGTTCAGTACACACAATAAAAAAATAAAAAGTTCAATACACACAATAACAAAAAATGACAAGTATGATATATTTTCATGCAATTATCCCTATTATTTATTCTAATCTACTTGCAATTTTAAAATAATTGATACGAAGTCATTTCGGTTACACTCCGCTGAAAACTCGTCACAATTTTAAACCGTTTCATATCTGTTACAATTGCATACCGTTGCAAAAATCTATTGCTACTTTATGCCATTGCAAATCTATTGCAAATTTATACCGTTGCAATTTCGTAGCAAATTTATTCCGTTGCAATCTCGTACCCGATATTATCCGTTGCAATTTTCTTGCAATATTTATCGTAACAAAATCATAGAAAATCTGTTGGAATATGATCCGTTGCAAAATCGGTTGCTAATTTAGAACGGATTTTTCTTTGTTGGAAAACCGTTACAATTTTTTTGACCCCGTTAGAAATTCGTTGCAATTTAAATTTCGATGGAGCATTAACGGTATGGCACGAATCTGTTGCAAATCCGTTGCAAATGGCCATTTGCAACGGATTTGCAACAAATTCCTACCGTAGCATTAGCTCACTTGTGTTGTAGTGAATAGAATTTACCTAGAAAACTAGTTTAATAAAGCATACATCGTTATTTATGATATTTTCCAGTAAATTGGGGTGTTTTTCTTCACTTAATGAGTGGGTTTAAATCTTTGTTTGATCTTAATGGAGAGGTCTATAAAAACCCCTCTCTCTCAATTAAGTGTTTAATCTAGTAGTGCCGTTCAAAAAAAAGTGATTAATCTAGTAATATCTTCAAACCACTTAATTTAGTGAACAACCACCACAAAAATTTAGATTAATAACGTTTAGTAATATCTTGCATGAGCATAGACTTCTTTGAGGGAGGGCGAGGTGGCGATTTTTGAGTACATGAAAACAGTGACAAGCATAACATTAATAGTAACAATAGATTATTCTTATCAATAACTATGCACTTATGGATGGGTTTTCAATTCGAGCTCTTAATTCGTTAGAAGTTAGAATATTATTATCGTGTAATTTGAGTAACGAACGCATCCAATTCCTTGCGCATAATACCACCTTCTTCAGTTGATCGTCGTACCGCAATACCAAGTTCTTCAGCCTTCTTTCTTACTTGACACCCTCCTTTGGACGCCATCAATCGTCTAACTGCTTCAACAACCATTGACCTGGTCACTTTCTCATCTCGACAAGCCCATTCCCTCGCATATATCCCCGTTCCAAGCACCTCGATTATCAGAGTAGCATTCCTTGGTTGATCTGAATGCATGTATTTTTACTCTCAGCTTTTGTAATTTCCCTTTTTAGGTAATGTACATCAAGTTTAATTATCTGAAATTCAGTTCTATTTTGTCATAGCTCTTTTGAATTTTACTCATAAAGCTCTCATTTTCCCTTTTAACTTTAAGCTACTATGTCACACGCCTCATAAGCTTTTTTTCAGCTCTTACTAAGGTTTATAAGCTAGTAGATTGAGTTGTTTAAATTCAGTCTTAATAAATATGTAAATTATTAAAAAATCGTTATCCTATTTACCTTTGCTTTTGGATAAATAAAGCTATGAAGGAGAGCTAGCTTTGGAAGAGCTTCATGGTCTCTTACTGCTATCTATTGATAAGCCAGAGCTAGTAGATAAGCTCTATGAGCCATTTATGCCTTTGTTAAGCTAAGGGTCAAGTAAGTCTCTCTTTTACTTTTATGTTCTTAGATTCCTAGCTTAAATTTTGCTTATCTGCTTATTAGTTTATCATTTGTGCTTATTTGATTCTTAGTTGCTTATTTGAGTTTGTTTTAATCTTATTTTGCATCTTTAATTATCTGTTTTTAGTTAAGCATAGTATTGATCATAGTAGTTTCCATTTTTGTCTTAAAATCTATAAAAACAAAAAAAAATAAGTAGTTTATAGTGTAGATCTTAGAATTTAGCTTATTCAGTTGTGGATTTATGTTTATTAAGTTAGTTATAAGCTAGATTTCATCTGGTACTTAAGTCTTGTTAATTAGTTTTCAAAATCATAAGCTCAAATGAAATATGTCAATTTTCAGGAGTGTTTGGGCATTATTAGTTTTGACACAAAAAGTCAAGGTTTTTGTGCAAAATTATTAGATCAGCTTAAATTTCTCTTATAACCAATAGGAAAAGAGTTTTTAAAAGTTAGTTTTCAAAAATTAAAAAGTTAGGGCTTAATCTAGTTGTTTCAGCACCAGGGGAATTTGTAGCTTAAGTTTTGCTTGTAAATGGATCAAGCTTATTGTACGTTTAAGTCCTTGTTTGAGTGTGTTATTTTTCACCAAAGTTAAAGCATCATAGTGCAGGATTTACCCATGTGGTACCATGCATAATAGTTTTTTTTTCACCTAGCCATTTGATCAGCATTTCTAACATGCACGTTAGAGTTGTTGTCTTTAAGCTTCTATTTCAAAAATGTTTTTTCGTGTCTCAATTTTCAAGTCGCTTATAATTTTTACTTAGTCTTAATATTAATTTGAGTCTTAATTTTCATTTTTTAAGCTTACTTGTCTTAGTACACTTTTACTTTTAAAAGTGCAATAAAACTCAAAAAGCCAAAAAACGGTAGGTACTTAAAATTAGTTTTTATATTTTCATTTTTAGGCTTAAGTGTTTGATTTTTTGTTCTAAGTTAGTAGTTAATAAGTAGATAGATAAGTTTTTAAGAGCTTAAAGTTTAGTTTAGCTTAATGAGTCTTTCAGCTTAATTGGATTTTGTGTTTATTGAGTTTCATCCTGAGTTTGCTCTTTTGATCTTAAGTTTCAGCTAGGATTAAGTGTTTGTAGCCTAAGTAGCTTATCACTCCTAGCTTTAGCACATTCATTGCTTCTTAGAACCTCTTTGTTTACAAAAAATACGCTTATATTACGCAGAGTGCATAGCTTTAAGTAGGAATTAAGAAAAACTGCGCTCAAAGCCGTAGTTTACCTTGCTAACAGCTTTTTGTTAAGCGGGAGGGCGGAGGGGGGGGGGGGGGATGTTTTAGAGCTTATTAGCAAGTTTCAGTTAATATTGTTTTTATAAAAAGTGTCTAAAAAGTTTGCCTTCTTTCAGTTTAATAATTAAGTTTTTTATAAAAAGCAAAAAATAAAAAAAATAGCAAAAAGTGGTGTGTTGCCAGACTAGAACCCACGACCTCTCCCTCAAAGACCCAACGTGTTAACATTTTGCTTCAATAGCTCATCCAGTAACTTTTCCCCAATTAATACTTATAGTCAATTTCCTCTTAAGCTTTTTATTATAAGCCGTAGCTTATAAAAGCTTTTTCCCTGCTTATTTGTTAAGCTGTGAGTTTTCTTTTATTTTTCCTTTGATCTTTGTTGCATCATAGACTTTTCCTGAATTTTTCACATTTTTCCATTAATTAGTTTATTTTTTAGGATTTTCGAAAGCTTTTTTTTAATTTTAGAAACTTCCATAAAAAATAGAAAAAAGTTTCAGATAAAGTACAAAAAAAATAGTTTTTAGTTTTATAAAAATTACTTTAAGGTTTACATTCAGAAAAATCATTCTTACACCTTTTAGATTTTTAATTTTCATTTTTGAGCTTTTAATTTAAGTTTAAAAATAGGTTTTTAATTTTAAAAATAGTTAAAAATAGTTTCTGGTTTTTATGTTTATTTTAGACTTTTCTTAAGTTTACAAAATCATTTTTCTAAATTTTTAGAACTTAATTTGCTATTTTTTTAGGATTAATAGATTTAATAGTTTTTAAATTCATAATTAATTCAAAAATATTACAAAAAATGTTTTTTCTTTTTCTTAAAAATTTCTTTGTCCTTATTTTAGGTTTAGAAACTTTTAGTTTACATTTTTTAGGGAGTTAATTCTTAGTGTATATGCTTATTTGTCGCTTTTAGTTGCTCCGTCTAATTAGTTTAAGTGTTTAATTGGCTTTTAAATTATTTATTTTATTATAGCTTTTATTTAGTAGTTAGTGATAAATCAAAAATATCCTTTCTCTCATTCAAATCATAATCGAGCTAAAACGAGGTTTCAATTTCACAAGTCGTTGGGGAATCGACTGGGTGATATACTTCCGGTTAACTACGTATTATATATTATATTATATATATATCTTTTAAGAGTGAAATTTCCTTAGGGAATTTTCTTAATTGCTCTTTAGAATATTATATTAGTATTATTTTATTGTGTCTCAAGTTTTTGGCGCCGTTTGCCGGGGATCTTGTGTTAAAGTTCTTAGTTTTACGTTTGTTGATTTTGGTTTGAAGATCCTTTCGTCCTCGAAAGTTTCATCTTTGTTAAATATTTCAAAAATCAAGAAAAAAAAAAGTATAATATTTTCTTTTTTCTTTTTAGTATAATTAGAAGATTATAAATAAGGAAAAAAATCAAAAATATAAAAATTGTCCTTAAAAAAATAATAAAATACACAAAGTTGGTAAAAGAACACCAACAAATAATACTCTCAATTGAGGTATTATCATAAATAAGTCCGGTGGAGCTTGAACAGTTCCCAAATCGACAAAGATTTTAAAACTTGTCATTTGTGTACTTTACGAAATACGGCTCCACCTTAGAAGAATTTTTAAGAGCTACCGTTAAGTAAGTTGATTATTTGGTTTTAAGTTGTCTTCCGTGTATCCGTTTAAAATAGATTGTTAAAAAAAAATTATTCAAAATCCCAAAAAATTTGGTATAATTTTGTTTACTTTTTAGTTTCTTTTATTTTAAGTGCATGCGCATCGATTCTCAAGACGTAATCTAAAATTGTCGACAACAACAATTAACAAGGTTATTGTTGAGGAACCTCGAGTTTAATGGCCGACAATGTACCATGGCACAAATGCTCAAGCTCCCATCGTGGATACGAAGATGCATTGTTGTTCCACGATAATGCAACCAATTTTGAGCTTAAAACAAACTTTGATTGATCTTGTTCAAAGTAATCAATTTACGGGTAAACAGACCCTCATCATCATTCTGATTTTTCAACAAGGTTACTTCTTCGTTTAGAATCCCGAAGATCCGAATACTTCGAGTAGCTTATGCTTTTCCTTTCTCTCTCGAAGGTGAAGGCCCGGACTTGGTAGATAAGGAAACCACCTTTGATCGTTCTAACGTGGGATGATCTTGTCTCAAAATTCATAAACCAATTCTTTCCACCTTCGAAAACAACTTACCTTAGAAATGAAATCACCACTTTCTACCAAAAACCAATTGAAACTTTCAACGAAGCATGGGAACGTTTCAAAGGACTTCTTCGTCAATGTCCTCATCATGGTTTATCGGAATTAACCAACTTGATGTTCTACAACTCCTTGCAATACCAATGATTCCAAGATGCTTTAGTCGCCGTGGTGGAAAATTTTCTAGATAAGATACCTCGTGATGGTTTAGCCATTATTGAGAGTAAATCCAAGGTTCGTTATTCAAGAAGTCGTGCAATTGAACCAAGAGCGAGTACGAATGCTCCTCTTTCTACTTCTACACCTTAAATTCTTTTGATTTCACAACCTCGCCGCTCCTTGATAAGACAAAATGAATATTCGAATGAGGTTAGAGAATGCGATTAGTGAAAAACAATCGCCTCCTCGCTACCGTCCAAAACAGTCAGAGGAAGTTTGTGGTCACATGTGGTTTACCATAATTCAACAATTGTACGTTACACATGGAATGTGAATTTCCCGGTTTTTCATGATAACATTCATCAATTCAAAAACCGCCGCGTTGGCAATTGTGTTCAAAGAAACCCTCTAATTTGGCCAAACAAATGAGACCACCCGGTTATTAATTCAACCAAATGTTCAAAACAACCCAACGAACAAGCGATAATCAAGGAAACAATTTCAATTAAAACCGTGGAAACAATTTTAATCAAAACCATCAAAACAATCAAGGTCAAGTTTTTCAACCACCAACCAATCAACCACTGGTTTACCAAGTTCCATCGTATCAAGCTCCTATACCCCAAATCCAAGGTGTTTCGAAAACGGATTTTGAAAACTACGTCAAGGCAAACGATGCCGGTGTTGAATAATGTTTCAAAATCAAGGTCAAAATTTGCAAAATCAAAAGGTAATGTCACGAGTTTTTGTTGACACATCTTTGTACTTAATTCAAAAATTGCTCTACTTCGGAATACAGGAAACTCTTCCAAGTCAAACGTAACTAATCGCGTGAGCAAATTAATGCTAACACCACACGAACGGTCAGGACTTTGGAAGGACTTCGACTCGCTTGTTCCTACACCCGTTGTTGTTTAATCCTCAAAAAGACCCGAACAAAACCCGGAGACGTCAACGGAAAAAGTGCAAAAACCAAATTTGGAAAATACCGCACATGTCCCACCTCCGGAAAAAGAAGAATCCATTTTCATGGAAATTCCAAAACCAAAAGCAAAGAAAACCGTTAATGTTGAAATTCAAGATCTTAATTCTCCAAGACCTATTCTCCTCTAAACTTCATACCCGAGCGGATAAAAAGTGGAGAGAGCACGATAAACCAAGTGCTCTAAATAAGCCGGTTTTTGAGATGTTCAAACCACTCCGTTTAGAGATTGGATTGAATATGCTCTTGTCAGATAATGCCAAAGTTCAAACAATGGTTAAGCTCGTAGCTAAGGAACAAAGGTAACTCGAAGAGATCGCCATAACACCCGTGCATGCGAATGTTCCGCCATCATATGACAAAAGTTCATGAGAAGCTCGAAGATCCGGGAACATTCTTATTCCCCATGTGCTTTAAAAGAACTCGTGGACTAGTGCTTAGCCGATTCTGGAGCAGCATTAACCTTTTACCTCATTCTATCTACAAAAAACTTGGGCTTGAAGCTTTGACTCCTACTCGAATGACACTCGAGCTTGCCAATCGTTTAATTACCCACCCAATGGGTATAGCCGAGGATGTTGTAGTTAGAGTTGATGGTTTTACTTTTCTTGCGGATTTTGTGGTGGTTAATTTTGAACCCGACCCGAGAGTGCCTATTATTTGGAAGGACTTTCCTTCGCACTGCAAAAGCTCTCATGATTTTGTACGAAGAAACATTAACATTAGAGTCAGGAAAGGAAGACCTTGTTTATTATTGCGATAAATTGAGAACAACAAAAATAAGCATTTTTTTCATGCCATTTTTGGTACTGATTTTCAAAAGATGATCGTTTAGTGGCGTACACTACTCATTCTGATGATCCTTCTCATAGTTCTTCTCGGTGAGAAGACTAGTGATAATTTTGAGAAGTTCGCCGATGAACTTGCTCCTCTTGATTCGTTACCACCGGGTAATGATGATTCGACTATTAAGAAGGACTTTCATGAAGAAAATTTTCAAGTTTACTCAAATCCTCTTTTTGAATTCGATGATAACTTCAAATCTAGCAAGTGAAACCTCTCTTTGAAGAGAACGATAAGGATGTCGCAGATAAGTCTTCTTCTTCCTTCACATTTACTTACCAGAAGGAAAGTGATTTGGAAGTTTATTTGAAAGAGATTCGATTCCACCAGGAATTGATCTTACCCTCCCTCTCACCCTTGAAGTTTCAAGTAGCAATCCTACTTCCCCTACCTACTCTCACCGGAGAGAAGGTTTGTTCATGGAAAATGCCGATGTTTTTCTCGTTGGTTAGATTTGTATGGAAAATGATGAATCGAAATTCGATTCAGGAAAAAGATAATTTGTCTCTTGGCAACTTACTTACATCAAAAACCAAAACCTCTTTCTCGTCCTCAAGAAGTTGAAGAAATCAAGGAAAAAGAAGACGAAGTTTCAAGTGATGTTCCAATCAATACCATTGTCATGCCAATTAGAATCACTTTTGATAATCCAATTGATTTTAATGATCATTTTTCCAAACCAAAGGATTTAAAAAAGGACTTAACCGTTGCACTTGATTCCACCAACTCAAGTATTTTACCACCTCCTTTGTTAGATTCCGACTCGCCTTTCACTGCGGAGTTGTCGGCTAGTATTACCTTGAATTCTCTCGGAAACGAGGACAAAGTATTCAAACCAGGTATACTAGTTTATCATGCCATTCATGATAAAAATCTTGTAACATTGGAGGAGAATTTAAAAGAGAACATTTCCCTCTGGGATCTTTTAGTTTTTCAAAGAACCATCCTTTCTTTGCCTCCGCAGAACCACCGGATGATTTTTTTGAATTTTGAGCCCAATATGGACCCCCCCCCCCCCCCCCCCCCCCCCCCCCCCACCCCCCACCCCCCATACTAAAAATAATATCATAAGATTTTTTATGAAGAATTGCTGTGCTTATGAAGATCTCTACTAAAGCAAGAAGGGCGTTACCTTAAATATTAAGATGTCATTCCTTCACATTTATCATTTGGACTTTTCTTCATATTTTCCTTACACGTGAATCACTTTAATTTTCTCCTTTAGGGAGTGAGAATTTTGTTTTTGCCCGGCCTCGTCACTTTCATAAGCCAGTGGCCTGTTCAATGAAAGTTTTCATTTGCTCTCCTAGGACGCATTAATTCAGGGACCCGAGTCGAGCTTGCGGACTCGGTGAACAAAAACACGCCGCTTCGTGGGAGTTCACCCCATGCCTATCCTTTTCTATTTTCTTTCTATTTTCTAAATGTGTTGTGATGTGTTGAGGCTTGTACTCTTCCGGTTTCTCGTTTCTTGTTGTTTGTACTTGTGCATTTTTGCAGGATTAACCCAACAATTTCTGAAGACTCGTGTCGTGTTGTATTTTGTTTCACTTTTCTTGAGCTTTCTTCCTTTGTTTGAAATTAGTTTGGGGAGTCCGATATCTTTCATCATTAATCGATTCAGTTTATCTTTCATAATTCATAAACGCTTAGATTTTCGTAGACGCCGCCCTTAAACCTTGAGGACAATGTTCATTTTAGTTGGGGTAGGGGAATCTATCGATGTGATGGTGTCCCTGGTTATTGTTTTGTTTCTCACGTACCCGTTTTCCTACAAAAATAGCAAAAAATTTAATTTTTAAGATCTTATTTGTAAAAAAAATATAAGTGTTAAAGACACGAATGTAGGTTTTCCGTTGGTGAGAATAAGAAGTAATTTTTAACCCGATCGAACGTGTAGAGTTCTAGCTTTCTCCCTTAACAATTAATGAGATGATTAGTTGTGTGCTAGTCTCATGTAGAATTAAACATGCTAGACTTGAAAATCGTTAGTAAATTGAAGACTTGTGCTATTCTCAGTAGAATTTTAAATATGCGAGTCTGGATTTTATATAGGCTAAGTATTTGCGAATTGCTTTATTAGTGATTTTAATTGCAAAGAATACGAGATGATAGTGTTGATTTACGAATTAGGATGCTAAACAAAGATTTATGAAAATTAAAGGCTTATAGAATAACTTGTGGTTTTTCTTTCCCCGAAGTTTCTTAAAATGATTAATTATACGTGTTCTCTTTAATTTTTACAAATTAGAGTTTTACTCTTAAAAGTCTAATCAACATATTTAGAGAAAAAGCTTTATCGATGATGAAGTCAACATCGTTGGTAAATAAGAATTTTAGTTCAAGTTTATACTTTGGTTTTCTAAAAAGAAATTTTTCTATTCGCAAAAATAATGTGTTTATTAGTAATTTTCATAAAAAATGATGTAGTTGGAGGATGCAAGTTTATAAAATCCTTAAATGTTAATATTAATATACAAACTCCTTCGCAATAAAGACTCATGGGTATTTTGCGTTCGCTCCCGAGTGGACATAGAAAAAAGATCTGGAGGTGTTGATTTAGGGTTGGTATCATTATAAGTACCGAGCTCTTGTCAGAGGCGTGGCCGTTGTGTCGGTGAAGAAAGTTGATACCAGTTCCTAGCCTATTATGTAAATAGTAATAATACTGTTGCAAGTTAGAAAATTATAGTAAAAGTTTTCTGTTCTAAAACCAAGGTATTTTTTTGATCTAAAGTTTGGCAAATGTCTACAAGGCTTTTTCATCGGAAGTTCATGGTCTCGATTATTATTCTTCCGGTATGGTGTCAAAGGCCTTAGCATTTTACCCGATGACGGTGGGATGTAGAGAAGAACGTCATTCATGGGACAAGTGAAACCAATCGAATGTCTTAGTAAGGAGGTTTTTGTTTGCTTTGGAGTTGTGATCTTATAATTTGATTAACTTATTAGCCCAAAGTGTATAAGACTTGGTCGATTTTAACTATTTAAATATGTGATTTAATGGTTTAAATTAAATTGAGCACACACACTTTATATATGATTTATGTCAGGAAGAGAAATTCACAAGTCTGTAATTATAAGTAGTTTAGCATTTAGCTCGTAATTAAGGTGATTTTTTTTTAAGCTTAGCATGGGAAAGGTGAAAAATCGGAATGATGAAGATTCTTTTAGACACTTAATTGTGCTTTTTGTTCTATAATCCTTAAAGTTACCACAAGGTAATGAAAACAATACATTATGTCAACACAAGAATAAGTTGTAGTTAGGTAGTTAATTATTAAGAAAAATCATAAAAAAATAAAAAATCTTTGAAAATGGGAAATCGGGTGTTTTATAACTTGTGATCTCTTAGCTCTCTCAACAAAAATCTTTGCTACTTTTCAAAGGTTTAGTTTGGGGAAGTTTCGAGGTATTTGGTTATAAGGCATGTAATATTGCGTGAGGACACGCAATCGTTTAGTTTGAGGAATTTTGATAAGTGTAAAATACACATATCCGTTAACACCAAAAATGACCATAAATGACCCAAAACAGACTAAAAATGGCAAAAATTATTACTTTGTTTTTTGTGTTTTGTGTGTGCAGGTACGGATATATCAAAAATCACAAGAAAACCATCAAAAACAGGAAAACACGGACACGAGGAACGGAAGAGCACAAAAGAAGCCAGAGATGCAAAGCCAAAAGCAAGAAAAGTCAAAAGTCATGTAGTGGTAATCTTGGTTACTTCTCAGTCAACAAAAGTCAACCATAAACACGCAAAACCCACGATTCCTGTTTAAGTCCTCACTTTCCAAAGTTATCTAAATTGTCCATAACCCTTAAATGGGCCTTAGACCTTCAAAACCTTACTGGCTCCAAAAGCCAAACCCTAAAGCCATTTACCCTAGCCCATTCCCTTTTTCATATAACCACCAAGGACCATTTCTGTCATTCCCTATAACTCATTTTACACTAATTGTGCTAAATAACCAGAGGGACCAAAGTGAATAAGCCAAACTTTAAAGAATTAACACTTTTTCGTTAATATTGGCCAAAACCTTGGTTACTATTCATCATCTCTTTCGTTTCACCTAGCAGTCAAAACAAAGGGCTTCTCAAAATTGAAGGGTACAAACGACAATCCAAGTGGTCTACATCAAGCTGGCAGGGTGAGATAAGTCAAATCAAGAGCTCTCATTGGATCACTCAAGCTAGAAGGCCACGTGGCTATGAAGGAAAGACAAGAGAGGGTGGGGTTTTACTCTATTTTCACTCACAAAAACAAGCAATGTTGTCCATTAAGGAATGACAGCTTGGCAATCCGTGGGAAAAAGATCATGATCCAAGGGCTCTAAATCATGATCCAATGATTAGGAAAATGAATGGCAGAGATTAGTGATGCAAGCAAGGGCCTAGAATCTTCTCTCAGCAACTATAAAAGGACCTCACCTCCACACACCACCCAGAAGAGTAGTGAGTAGCTTTTTAGTGTAGCTTAAAATTTCCCTTTTTTGATATGTTAATTTTACTCTCAGCTTTTGTTAATTCCCTTTTTACAGTATGTAATCACGTTTAAATAATGAAAATTCAGTTCTATTTTGTCATAAGCTTCTTTTAATTTTACTCATAAGCTCTCATTTTCCCTGATTCAACCTTTAGCTACTATTCACAAGCCTCATAAGATCGTTTTCAGGGCTTCTCACTAGGTCTATAAGTAGTGATTGAAGCTTGTTTACTTCAGTCTTAATAAATATTTAAATCGTAAAATCAGTTACTCCTATTTACCTTGGCTTTTGGATAAATAAGCATGGAAGGAGTGCTGCTTTGGACAGAAGCTCTCATGGACTATTATGGCTTACTCTATGATAAGCAAGAGCTGTAGATAAGTTTATGAGCATTATGCCTTTGTTTAAGGCTAAGGGGTCAAGTAATTCTCTTTTTACTTTATGTTCTTAGATTCCTAACTTAAATTTTGCTTATCTGCTTATTAGTTTATCATTTGTGCTTATTTGATTCTTAGTTGCTTATTTGAGTTTAGCTTAATCTTATTTTGCATCTTTAATTATCTGTTTTTAGTTAAGCATAGTATTGATCATAGTAGTTTCCATTTTTGTCCTAAAATCTATAAAAACCAAAAAAAAAATAAGTAGTGTATAGTGTGATCTTAGAATTTAGCTATTCAGTTGTGGATTTTTGTTTATTAAGTTAGTAAAGCTCGGATTTCAACTGGTAACTGAAGACGTGTTAATTAGTTTTCAAAATCATAAGCTCAAAATAAAATATGTCAATTCCTTAAGGAGTGTTTGGGCATTCGCTGTTTTTGACCTCAAAAAGTCAAAGGTTTTTGTGCAATTATTTAGTAAACTTAAATTTCTCTTATAACCAATAGAAACGAGTCTTTTAAGTTAGTTTTCAAAAATTAAAAAGTTAGGGCTTAATCTAGTTGTTTCAGCACCAGGGGAATTTGTAGCTTAAGTTTTGCTTGCTAAATTGGATCCAAACTTATGTAAGTTTAAGTCCTTGTTTGAGTTGTGTTATTTGTCACCAAAGTAAAGCATCATAGTGCAGGATTACCCTTTTGGTAACCTGCATAATAGTTTTTTGCACCTAGCCATTTGCATCAGCAGTTCTAACTGCAGTTAGAGCTGCTGATCTTTAAGCTTCTTTTTAAAAATTGTTGGTTTTAGTGTCTCATTTTCAAGTAGCTTATAAAATTTTTATTAGCTTAATATCATTGAGTCTTATTTTCATTTTTAAGATTATTTGCATGTTAACATTTACTCTTTAAAAGTCAATAAAAAATCTCAAAAGCCAAAAATAGTTAGGTATTAAAATTAGCTTTTTAAATTTTATTTTTAGCTTAAGGCGGTTATTGATTTTTTGATTCTAAGTTAGTAGTTAATAAGTAGATAGATAAGTTTTTAAGAGCTTAAAGTTTAGTTTAGCTTAATGAGTCTTTCAGCTTAATTGGATTTTGTGTTTATTGAGTTTCATCCTGAGTTTGCTCTTTTGATCTTAAGTTTCAGCTAGGATCAAGTGTTTGTAGCCTAAGTAGCTTATCACTCCTAGCTTTTTGCACATTCATTACTTCTTTAGAACTTTTTGTTTTCAAAAATAGCTTATATTAAGCATTGTTGCATGCCTTTAAGTCAGAATTAAGAAAAAACTGAGCTCAAAAGCTTAGTTTACTGTAAAGCTTTTTGTTAAGCATGTTTTAGGCTTATTAGTAAGTTTCAGTTTAATATGTTTTTATAAAAAAGTGTCTACAAAGTTGACCTTTTTCGTTTCAATAATTAGTTTTTTATAAAAAGCGCAAAATAAATGAATTGCAACAAGTGGTGTGTTGCCATTTAGAACCACGACCTCTCCCTCACAAGACCAACGTGTTAACCATTTGCTTCAATAGCTCATCCAGTAATTTTTTTCCCCCCCAATTAATATTATTGTCATTTCTCTTAAGCTTTTTATTATAAGCCGTAGCTTATAAAAGCTTTTTCCGGGCTTATTTGTTAAGCTGTGAGTTTTCTTTTATTTTTCCTTTGATCTTTGTTGCATCATAGACTTTTCCTGAATTTTTCACATTTTTCCATTAATTAGTTTATTTTTATAGATTTTCAGAAGCTTTAATTTAGAAAATTCATAAAAAATAGAAAAAAGTTTCAGAAAATTACAAAAAAATAGTTTTTAGTTTTATAAAAATTACTTTAAGGTTTACATTCAGTAAAATCATTCTTACACCTTTTAGATTTTAATTTTCATTGTTGAGCTTTTAATTTTAAGTTTAAAAATAGGATTTTAATTTTAAAAATAGTTTTCTGAGTTTTTATGTTATTTTAGACTTTTCTAAGTTTAAAAATCATTTTTCTAAATTTTTAGAACTTAATTTGCTATTTTTTAGATTTAAATTAGATAATAATAGTTTTGTAATTCATATAAAATCAAAAAGAATTATTAAAAAAAAATGTTTTTCTTTTTCTTAAAACTTTTCTTTTGTCTTATTTTCGGTTATACATTTTAGTTTATATTTTTAGGAAGTGATTTAGTGTATTTGCTTATTTGTCGCTTTTAGTTGCTCCCGTTAATTAGTTTAAGTGTTTAATTGCTTTTAATTGTTTATTTTAATTATAGATTTTATTTAGTAGTTATAGATAATCAAAAATATCCTTTCTCTCATTCAAATCACAAATCGAGCTAAAACGTGGTTTCAATTTCATAGTCGTTTGGGGAAAACGACCCGGGTGATACTTACTTCCGGTTAAAATATAGTATTATATTCTTATATATATATAATATATATATATATATATATATATATATAATATTATAGTGTGGAGTTTTTTAGAACCAAATGAATGTCGAGAACTGCGAGAACCAATCTGGACCACTCATCTTCTTTTCATTTTCAATACTTTTTAATTAATTCAAAGGGGTAAATTAGTAAATTATAAATTGGTTATTTTTAGGAAAATTCTTTGGAGACTTTTTGACATTCGTATTTATTGATTTAATATTTTATTTTATTTTTAATTTTTGCACTTGATAATACCTACTTTATTGTGACTGTATTTGGAAAAAGAATTTGACAAAAGAATTAATTTGTACAAAAAGCGTGTACCTATGCATTTAGCTTAGAAACCATATTTATAAAGATATTTTTGGATCAGTTTGTTTTTGTATAGTATTCATTTATGTATTGTACCAAAACGTATAGAATAAATTGTGTAGTCCGCAATTTCATTATGTCACACAATAAATTGTGAGATCCGCAAATTCTATTAACACAATAAATTGTATAATCCACAAATTCTATTAACATGTGAAATCTAAGATAACATAAAACTTAGATACTAATGTACGCGTGTGCACATTATTTCGCTATTGCCTTTATTTTTAAAGCATGCACATGTATCCATCGTCATAGTTTTATCCGGGGGCAATTAGTCTTCAAGCGTGCACATGTATCCATGGTCATAGTCTTTGTCAGGTGCATTAGTCTTTAAGCGTGCACATGTATACATCGTCATAGTCTCTATCAGATGAATTTGTCTTGATGTATGTACATGTATATCTCTCGTCTTCCTCGTCTGAGTTTGATACGATCTAATTCAAACATCATTGTGATATTTTCCATCTTGAATAGCGTCACCATCACAAACAATCTACAAACATTTTCAAAATCTAACTTCATACATTTATGAAAGATTAAAGATGAAAAAGAGTATGCGTTTCTCGCATGCATATTGGAACCAAAGACACAAAGTAGAAAGCTCAAATTATACAAGAAATGAAAAACACAACAAGAGAAAAAAACATCTTCAAACAGAGTTACTCAAATGTAAAAACCTTTGTCATGATGAATTTAAGATCTTATTATAATATGAAAAATATATACTACATATGCTGCTTTTAAATTATTGTTAGAAGCAGAAGAATTTTCATAAGATAAAGCATGTGAAAGAGACAAAAACACGTGTTGCATTCTGTTTTGTCGTCATCGACTAATTTAAGTGCGGCGTTATGCACAGTTTGCCACAGGACCATTGTTGTGTCATGTTATGGTTAATGATACGAGGGACACATTATAGACATTTAAAGTTAAAGAAACAGCTATTTACAATATACACAAGCATTTATAAACTTACCGAACACAACACTAAGATTGTTATCAGCAACTTGATTCTTGTATAGAGGTTTCTGAAGCATATATGTACCAGGAAACACAATAGTACACAAAAACTTCTAGCACATCTAACAATTATCTTTTTGATAATTTAACAAATACTTAGACACGCAAAATTCTTAGACAAACTTCATAGAGATGGGTTTAAAACAGAGACCTACGAACCACAAATGAAACTAAAACTATATGACTATTTTCTTAAACCTTGATTACTCTTTTAGAAGCGTTAAATATGAACTGATATAGAACAATACAATGTAGCAAACTCTTTAATATTATAACAACATTTGTACAGTAACCCATGAGTCACAATTAAAGATCAATAAATATAATAACCACTAAAGTAAACTAATATAAAGAAAACATTTACTCATGTTCACTTGAAAACCCACTACATATAAGATCAGTTATACACTATAAATCGAGAGTTGTAACCTGGTATACATTATGCATAGAATCCATTGTTTCTAGTTCTATAAAAAAACATAAATCATATCTTAAGTTTGTCACCGCCTCAAAGAGACTTTTACAAAACTAAAACAAGAAAAAATTAAAGGGTGGCCAGATAAAATGTAGGCATAAAACCCAACACATGATTCAAATAAAGGCATACAAATCTCACCGTTTTCCTATAAAATGGACGTAAACACAAAAAGACTGAAAACATATATAAGCAATCTAAACACATATGCACAATTCAAAACATATATGCATTACATACTCATGAAGATATCATTAGTAGATAAGAAACCTAATTTCTATCTGTTTAGAGGCTGACTGGAACCCTTGTGAAAACTAAAGGAACTTACGGAAAGGTCTAAATGCCAAATCCATCAACCCACTCAAATAACACAGAATGTGATACTCCATGTGCACGATAATTGCAAACGTGAAACAAAAAGCTTAATAACAAAGAACCTAACCACTAAAAAAGTTTTGCAACTTAATAAATGCTTTCTATACATTTCACCCTATAAAAACATGAAAATATATTCGCTCGTTTTTGTGTCACGGCATCTACATGTATATCTATAACCAAGTTAAATATCATATTAACACAAACCACAAAACACAGGTTCAATTACTAAGAACACAAATTTCAAGCCACCATATTCCGTTGAAAGAACTTAAAAGTTCAACTAAACAATAAATTACACTACACCAAACCCAACATATAGCAACTTAAAACATATAAAAATCTAATCTTTATCACAGTTAACAACATGTTTAAACATTCTAGTTTACGGTTTTATTAATTTACGGTTTTATTAATTATCGATAAAACCTTTAACAATGATATAAAAAATTACCTAAAACATTAAAAACGCACGAGTGAACGAAATTGAGAATAGTTGTCAGATCAAAGAAGAAGTTCGGCGCAACCCGATAAGATGGCCTTTACACATTGATCGGATATGATGTTATGATCATGAGATTTTAGATTGATATAAAATTCCGCAAACAAGCAGCAAACAAAACTATGGATCTGAAAAAAATAAGGGTTGGTTGATTGGATCTGAGATTCGAGAGAGAGGGAATCGGGTTTTGACTTTAATGATTTGATATAAAAACCAATTATCTGATAAAGTGGGACGGTTTTGTGAAAAAATTAGAACCAAATTACTATATTAACCCTCCACCATTTACAAGATGATATATAAAGTTGTATTTTATTACCTTTATGCCACTTGAAATTTTAACCATTGATCAATTTATTTAATGGTTTAGATTGGTTCTCGCAGTTCTCGACATTCATTTGGTTCTGAAAAGAACCTCACACTATATATATATATATATATATATATCTTTTAAGAGTGAAATTTCCTTAGGGAATTTTCTTAAATTGCTCTTTTAGAAATATTATATTAGTCTATTTTTATTGTGTATCATGCATAGGGTGTAAAGTAAAATCATCACGGGTAGCGAAAAATTGGTTGATTTATATTGGCCATGCTTGCCTATAGTAGTGCGTGTAGCCTTGAGAAAATTGTGTGGTAGTGCAGGTAGCGACGTGGATTTGGGAAATATGCTCTTGGAGGAATATGTGTTTTATTGTTGGCTAGTCTATGCATGTTCGGTATCGAAACTGGTCGATGTTAATCATTGTTCGTATTCTTCTGTTATATTTAAATATTATATATATATATATATATATATTTATATATATATATATATATCTATTATATATAAGGATATAGGGGGATTTATTTTCAGCAACAATTAAGTGCGGGAACGCGATAACTCTCAAAAAACATACATGCACGCTTACAATAATTGTAATTTTTACACACTATTTCTAAATTAAACAAATTGTTTTTAAAAAAAAAACCATATTTTTTCAAAAGAATTTGATGAGAAATTGGAACTACAAAATTTTTCTTTGAATATGCACACTTTCAAAGAAAAAATTTATATTTCTAATTTCTCATCAAATTCCTTAAAACAAATATGTTTTTTTAAAACATATTTGTTCTATTTACAACATATGTGCAGAAATACGATTCTTGAAGACGTGCATGTATGTTTTTGAGAGTTCTCGCAGTTCTCGCACTTAATTTGTTGCTGAAAATAAAGTTACACTATGGGATTTAATATATATATATTATATATTTATATTATATAATATTATATATATATATATTAATATATATATTATATATATATATATATATATATATATATATATATATATATATATATATATATATTATTATATATATTATATATATATATATATATTTACTTAATCCCCCATAGTGTAACTTTATTTTCTAGCAACAAAATAAGTGCGAGAACTGCGGAACTCTCAAAAAATACATGCCGTCTTCAAGAATCGTATTTGTGCACTTATGTTTGTAATAGAACAAATATGTTTTTAAACAAATACATATTTGTTATAAGGATTTGATGAGAAATTTAGAACTATAAATTTGTTCTTTGAAAGTGGTCATATTCAAAGGAAAAATTTTGTAGTTCCAAATTCTCATCAACTTCTTTTGAAAAAATATTGTTTTTTTTAAAACATATTTGTTAATTTAGAACTATGTGTAAAAAACAATTATTGAAGGCGTTGCGGCATGTCATGTTTTTGAGAGTTTATCGCGGTTTGCACTTAATTTGTTGTGAAAATAAAGTCCCCATTTATCGCTTTATACTATATATATATTATATATATTATTATTTACTCAACGTGTTATATTATATATATATATATAGATATATTAAATATAACGAGAAGAATACGAACAATGATTAATCATCGACCAGGTTCGATACCGAACATGCATAACTAGCCAACATATAAAACACATATTCCACCAAAGCATATTCCCAAATCACGTCGCTACCTGCGACTATCCACACAATTTCTCAAGGCAACACGCACTACTATAGGGCAAGCATGGCCAATATAAATCAACCAATTATCGCTACCCGCGATGATTTTACTTACACTCTCTATGCATGATACACAATAAAATATACTAATATAATATTTCTAAAAGAGCAATTAAGAAAATTCCCTAAGGAAAATTCACTCTTAAAAGATATTTTATAATATATAATATATAGTGTGAGGTTCTTTCAGAAACCAATTGAATGTCGAGGAACTGCCAAGGAAACATCTAAACATTAAATAAATGATCAATGGTTAAATTTCATAGTGGCATAAGGTAATAAAATACAACTTTATATATCATCTTGTAAATGGTGGAGGGTTAATATAGTAATTTGGTTCTAATTTTTTCACAAAACCGTCCCACTTTATCAGGGCTAAATTGGTTTTTATATCAAATCATTAAAGTCAAAACCCGATTCCCTATCTCTCGAATCTCAGATCCAATCAACCAACCCTTATTTTTTTCAGATCCAATAGTTTTGTTTGCTGCTTGTTTGTTGAAATTTATATCAATCATACAAATCTCATGAACATACATGCATATCCGATCAATGTGTAAAGCCCATCATTATCGGTTGCGAACCGACTTTCTTCTTTGGTTTGACAACTATTCTCAGATTTCGTTCATCGTGCGTTTTAAAGTTTTAGGTAATTTTTTATATCATTGTTACAGGATTTATAGATAATTATTAAAACTCGTAAATTAATAAAACCGTAAACTAGAATGTTTAAACATTTTGTTAAATGTGATAACGATGAGATTTTTATATGTTTTAAGTTGCTATATGTTGGGTTTGGTGTAGTGTAATTTATTGTTTAGTTGAACTTTTAAGTTCTTTCAACGGAATATGGTGGCTTGAAATTTGTGTTCTTAGTAATTGAACCTGTGTTTTGTGGTTTTTGTTAATATGATATTTAACTTGGT
This sequence comes from Tanacetum coccineum, assembly GCA_026074375.1. NCBI lineage: Eukaryota > Viridiplantae > Streptophyta > Magnoliopsida > Asterales > Asteraceae > Tanacetum > Tanacetum coccineum. The sequence continues at coordinate 42,592 of BQNB010019533.1, read as the reverse complement.
TATAGATATACATGTAGATGCCGTGGAATAAAACGAATGCGAAAATATGTTCTGTTTATTTATAGGGGTTGAAAAGTTATAGAAAGCATTATTAAGTTCCAAAAAACTTTTTTGGTGGTTAGTTGTTCTTTTTTATGTAAGCTTTTTGTTTCAGTTTGCCATTATCGTGCAATTTTATCCCCCCCCCCCCCCCCCCCCCCCCCCCCCCCCCCCCCCCCCCCCCCCCCCCCTTTGCAATGGAGATATCACATTCTGTGTTATTTGAGTGGGTTGATGGATTTGGCATTTAGGCCTTTCCGTAAGTTCCTTTAGTTTTCACAAGGGTTCCACTCAGCCTCTAAAAGTAGAATAATTAGGTTTTCTTATCTACTAATGATATCTTCATGAGTATGTAATGCATATATGTTTTGAATTGTGCATATGTATTTAGATTGCATATATATGTTTTCAGTCTTTTTGTGTTTACGTCCATTTTATAGGAAAACGGTGTCTACTTTTTGAGATTTGTATGCCTTTATTTGAATCATGTGTTGGGTTTTATGCCTACATTTTATCTGGCCACCCTTTAATTTTTTCTTGTTTTTCTTCTTACGTAGGTTTTTTCTTCGTTTTGTAAAAGTCTCTTTGAGCGGTGACAAACTTATGATTTGGATTTATGTTTTTTTTATCATAACTAGATACAATGGTTTCTATGCATATGTATACCAGGTTACAACTCTTCGTATTTATAGTGTATAACTGATCTTATATGTAGTGGGTTTTCAAGTGAACATGAGTAAATGTTTTCTTTATATTAGTTTACTTTAGTGGTTATTATATTTATTGATCTTTAATTGTGACTCAATGGGTATGTACAAAATGTTGTTAAATATTAAAGAGTTGCACATGTATTTTTTTATATAGTTCATATTTTAACGGCATTTCTAAAAAAGAGGTAATCAAAGTTTAAGAAAATAGTCATTATAGTTTTAGTTTCAATTTTGTGGTTCGTAGGTCTCTGTTTTAAACCCATCTCTATGAAGTTTGTCTAAGAATTTTGCGTGTCTAAGTATTTGTTAAATTATCAAAAAGATAATTGTTAGATGTGCTAGAAGTTTTTGTGTACTATTGTGTTTCCTGGTACATATATGCTTCAGAAACCTCTATACAAGAATCAAGTTGCTGATAACAATCTTAGTTTAGTGACTCGGTAAGTTATAAATGCTTGTGTTATATTGTAATATGCTTGTTCTTTAACTTTAGTAATGTCTATAATGTGTCTCGTATCATTACGATAACATGACGACAACAAATGGTCCTGTGGCAACTGTGCATACGCCGCACTTAAATTAGTCGATGACGACAACACAGAATGCACATGTGTTTTGTCTCTTTCACATGCATTTAGCTTATGAAAATTCTTATGCTTCTATCAATAATTTAAGAAGCAGGCATAGTAGTATATATTTTTCATATTATAATAAGATCTTAAATTCATCATGACAAAGGTTTTTACATTTGAGTAACTCTGTTTGAAGAGTTTTTTTCTCTTGTCGTGTTTTTCATTTCTTGTATAATTTGAGCTTTCTACTTTGTGTCTTTGGTTCCAATATGCATGCTTGAGAAACCAACTCTTTTTATCTTTAATCTTTCAATTAATGTTATGAAGATATGCATTTTGAAATGTTAGTAGGATTGTTGTGATGGTGAGCTATTAAGATGGAAAATTTCACATGCTGTTTGAATTAGATCGTTATCAAGTCAGACGAGGAAAGCGAGAGATATACTGTACATACATCAAGACCAAAATCACTGATTGAGACATTTATGACGATGTATACATGTGCACGCTTTAAAGACTTCAATGCACCCGGACCAAAGGGACTATGACCATGGATACTATGTGCACACTTGAAGACTATGCAACCCGATAAAGACTATGACGATGGGATTACATGTGCATGTTTAAAAAATAAAGGCAATAGCGAAATAATGTGCACACGCATACATTAGTATCTAAGTTTTATGTTATCTTAGATTTCACATGTTAATAGAATTTGCGGATTATACAATTTATATTGTGTTAATAGAATTTGCGGATTTCACAATTTATTGTGTTAATAGAATTTGCGGATTACACAATTTATTCTGTACGTTTTGGTACAATACATAAACGAATACTATACAAAAACAAACTGATCCAAAAATATCTTTATAAATATGGTTTCTAAGCTAAATGCATAGGTACACGCTTTTTGTACAAATTAATTCTTCTGTCAATTTCTTTTTCCAAATACAGTTACAATAAAGTAGGTATTATCAAGTGCAAAGATTGAAAATAAAATAAAATATTAAATCAATAAATACGAATGTCAAAAAGTCTCCAAAGAATTTTCCTAAAAATAACCAATTTATAATTTACTAATTTACCCCTTTTGAATTAATTAAAAAAAAAAAATAAAGTATTTAAAAAATGAAAAGAAGATGAGTGGTCCAGATTGGTTCTCGCGTTCTCGACATTATTTGGTTCTTGAAAAAGAACTTCCACCCTAATATAATATATTATATTATATTAATTTATATATATATCTTATATATTAATTATACGTATATTTACGGGAAAGTATGATCACCCGGGGTGTTTTATCCCAACGACTTGTGAAAGTGAAACCCCGTTTTAGCTCGATTAGTGATTTGAATGAGGAGAAATGATATTTTAGATGAACTATAACTACTTAAATAAAATCTATAGTTAAAATAAACATTAAAAGCAATTAATCACTTAACCTAATTAACGGGAGCAACTAACAGCGAACATTAAGGCAAATACAACTAAATTAACTCCGAAAAATATAATACTAAATTTATAAACCTAATAATAGACAAAGAAAATTTTAAGAAAAAGAAAAACATTTTTTTTATATTTTTGAATTTATTATGGATTAAAAACTATTTTAATCTAATCTATAATCCTAAAAAATAGCAAAATTTTAAGTTCTAAAAATTTAGAAGAAATGATTTTTAAACTTAGAAAAGGTCTAAATATAACATTAAAAACTCAGAAATATATTTTGAACTATTTTTTAAAATTAAAATCTATTTTAAACTTAAAATATAAAAGCTCAAAAATGAAAATTAAAATCTAAAAGGTATAAGAATGATTTTACTGAATGTAAACCTTAAAGTAATTTTTATAAAACTAAAAACTATTTTTTGTAATTTTCTGAAATTTTTTCTAATTTTTATGAATTTTCTAAAATTAAAGCTTTCGAAAAATCCTAAAAAACAAACTAATTAATGGAAAAAAAATGTGCACAAAATTCAGGAAAAGTCTATGATTGCAAACAAAAGATCAAAGAAAAAAATAAAAAAAAAATCACAGCTTAAAATACGCCGGGAAAAAAGCTTATATAAGCTACGATTATAATAAAAGCTTAAGAGGAAAATGAACTATCAGTACTTAATTGGGGGGAAATAATTACAGGATGAGCTATTGAGAGCAAAATGGTTAACAAGTTGGGTCTTTGAGGGAGAGGTCGTGGGTTCTCGTATGCGCAATACCCCTTTTGCAATTTTTTTATTTTTTGCTTTTTATAAAAAACTGAATATTGAAACTGAAAGAAGGCAACTTTTTAGACACTTTTTATAAAAACAATATTAACTGAAACTTACTAATAAGCTCTAAAACAGCTTAACAAAAAGCTGTTACAGTAACTAAGGCTTTGAGCTCAGTTTTGCTTAATTCCACTTAAAGGCATGCACAATGCTTAATATAAGCTTATTTTTGAAAACAAAAGAAGTTCTAAGAAGCTAATGATGTGCTAAAGCTAGGAGTGATAAGCTACTTAGGCTACAAACACTTAATCCTAGCTGAAACTTAAGATCAAAGAGCAACTCAGATTGAAACTCAATAAACACAAAATCCAATTAAGCTGAAGACTCACTAAGCTAAACTAAATTTACGCTCTTAGAAAAACTTATCTATCTACTTATTAACTCATTTAAATTAGAACATAAAATCAAAAACCTTAAGCTAAAAATGAAAATTAAAAAGCTTAATTTAATTAACTACTATTTTTGCCTTTTTGAGTTTTTTTATTGACTTTTTTAATTGTAAATGTACTAAGCAAATATCTTAAAAATGAAAAATTAAGACTCAAATTATATTAAGCTAAGAGTAAAAATTATAAGCTCCTTGAAAATGAGACACTAAACCAACAATTAAAAAGAGCTTAAAGATCTAAGCAGCTCTAACTGCGTTTAGAACTGATGATGCAAATGGGCTAGGTGCAAAAATTATATTATGCAGTGTTACAAAAAAGGGTAATCTGCACTATGAAGTTTATTTGGTGACAAATAACACACTCAAACTGCATGGACTTAAACTTACATAAGAATTTGGATCAATTTAGGCAAGCAAAACTTAAGCTACAATTTCACTGGTGCTGAAACAATAGGATTAAGCCCCTAACTTTTTCAATTTTTGAAAACTAACTTTTAAAACCTCCTTTTCCTATTGGTTTAAGAGAAATTTAAGTTGACTCAAATAATTTGCACAAAACACCTTTGACTTTTTTGAGGTTCAAACCAGCTAGATGCCAATCACTCCTTAAGGAATTGACAATATTTTATTTGCGCTTTGGCTTTTGAAAACTAATTAAAAAGTCTACGTACAGATGAAATAAGCTTTAACTTAACTTAATAAACATAAATCCACAACTGAATCAGCTAAATTCTAAGATCTACATATAAAATACTTATTTTTGTTTTGGTTTTTAGAGAATTTAGGACAAAAAATGGAAAAATACTATGATCAATACTATGGCTTAACTAAATAAGATAATTAACGATGCAAAATTAAGATTAAGGCTAAACTCAAATAAGCAACTAAGAATCAAATAAAGCACACAAATGATAAATAACTAAGCAGATAAAGCAAAATTTAAGTTAGGAATCTAGAACCATAAAAGTAAAAGGAGAGATTACTTGACCCTTAGCTGAACAAAGGCATAATGGCTCATAATGCGTTATCTACTAGCTTGGCTTATCCATAGATAAGCCAGTATAATAGTCCAGAGAGTCTTCCGAAAGTAGCTCTCCTTCCATAGCTTATTTATCACAAAGCAAAGGTAAATAGGATTAATGATTTTATGCTTTAAAATATTTAAGACTGAATTTAACAAGCTCTTCACTGCTTATAGACTGGGCGAGTGGAAAATGAGCTTATGAGGGCTTGTGACATAGTAGCTTAAAGGTTGAAAAGGGAAAATGAGAGCTTATGAGTAAATTTCAAAAGAGCTTATGACAAAATAGAATTGAATTTCATTCATTAAACTTGATTACATTACTTAAAAAGGGAAATTACAAAAGTCTGAGAGCTTAAAATTACATAAGCTAAAAAGGAAATTTTAAGCTACACTAAAAAGCTACTCACTATCTTAAGGGTGGTGTGAGGTGAGGTCTTCTTTTATAGTTGCTAGAGAGAGATCTCTAGGCCTGCTTGCATCCTAATCTTGCCATTCATTCTTTCTAATCATTGGATCATGATTTGAGGCCTTTGGATCTTATCTTTTTCCACGGATTGCCAAGTGTCATTCTAATGTGGACAAAACTTGTCGCTTGTTTCTGTGTGAGTGAAAAGGTAGAGTAAACCCACCTCTCCTTAGTGACTTTCTTCATAGCCCACGGGGCCTTTCTAGCTTGAGGATCCAATGGAGAGCTCTTGATTGACTTATGCACCCTGCCAGCTTGATGTAGTCTACTTGGATTGTCGTTTGTACCCTTAAATTTGATGAAGCCCTTAGTTTTGACTGCTAGGTGAAACGAAAGAGTATTATGAATAGATAACCATGTTTTGTCGCCTATTTTAATGGAAAAGTGTTAATTCGTTTTTAAAGTTTGGGGCGTATTGCACTTTTGGTCCTCTGGTTATTTAGCAAAGTGTAGTGTAAAATGAGTTATAGGAATGACAGAAATGGTCCTTGTGGTTATATGAAAAGGGAATGGGCTAGGGTAATGGGCTTTAGGGTTTGGGCTTTTGGATCCAGGTAAGGTTTTGAAGGTTTAAGGGCCCATTTAGGGTTAGGGACCATTTATGTAACTTTTGGAAAGTTGAGGGACTTAAATGGTAATTGTGGGTTTTTGTCTTTTTATGGTTGACTTTTGTTGACTGAGAATTAACCAAGAGTTGACCACAACTTTGACTTTTTGACTTTTCCTGCTTTTAGGCTTGCATTCTGGCTTCTTTTGTGCTTTCCGTTCCCTCGTGTCCGTGTTTTTCCTGTTTTGATGGTTTCTTGTGATTGTTGAATATATCCGTTACATGCACCACTAAAAACACAAAAACCAAGTATATTTTAGCATTTTTAGTCTGTTTTTGGGTATTTAGGGTCATTTTTGGTGATACGGATATGTGTATTTTACATTATCAAATTTCTCAAACTAAACGATTGCGTTGTCCTCACGCAATATTAATGCCTTTTAAACCAAATTACCTCGAAACTTCCCCAAACTAAACCTTTGAGTGAAAAGTAGCAAAGATTTTTGTTGAGAGAGCTAAGAGATCACAAGTTATAAAACACCCGATTTCCCATTTTCAAAGATTTTTTTATTTTTTTATGATTTTTTTAATAATTAACTACCTAACTAAACTATTCTGGTGTTGAATAATGTATTGTTGTCATTTACCTTGGTGGTACTTTAAGGATTATAGCAACAAACTGCACAATTAAGATGTCTAAAAAGATAACTTCATCTTCCCGATTTTTCACCTTTCCCATGCTAAGCTTAAAAAAATCACGTTAATTACGAAGCTAAGTTGCTAAGACTACTTATATATTTCAATTTGTGAATTTTCATCCTGACATAAATCATTTTAAAAGTGTTTGTGCTCAAATTAATTGAAAACCATTAAATCCACTATTTACGATAGTTAAAAATCCGACCAAGCTTTATACATGGGCCTTTTGGGTAACTTGTTAATCACGTCGTAAGATCACAACTCAGAGAAACAAAAACTCCTTAGCTAAGACATCGTTGGTTCACTTGTCCCTTGAATGACTTTCTTCTCAGGGCATCCCACCGTCATCGGGGTTATAATGCTAAGGCTTGTGAACCCCATCGGAGAATTATAATCGAGCGCATGAACTTCCCCGATGGAAAAAAGCCTTTGTAGACTTTTGCAACTTAGTTCAAAAGAATTACCTGGGTTTTAGAAAAGGAAAGCTTTTATATTTACGTTTCTAAACTGCACACATTATTATTATATTTAATTATTAGGCTAGGAATGTATCACTTTTCTTTCAACGACACATCGGCCCCTCTGACAAGAGTTCGTGTACTTATTATGATACCAACCCTATAAATTCTACATCTCCATTCTTTCTTTTCGATGTCCACATCGGGAAAAGAGCGACCGAAAAATAACCATGACTTTATTGCGTGGGCGTTTGTTTATTATTTATTAACATTTAAGGATTTATAACTTTGCATCCCTTCAAAACTACACATCATTTTTTTTTTTATGAAACTTCACTAAGTAACCCATTATTTTTTGCCAAATAGAAGAATTCTTTTTAGAGAACCAATAGTATTAAACTTGAACTAAATTCTTATTACCCAACGATGTTTGACTTCATCATCGATAAAGCTTTTTCTCTAAATATGTTGATTAGACTTTTTAGAGTAAAACTCTAATTTGTAAAAAATTAAAAAGAACACGTATAATTATCATGTTAAGAACTCGGGAAGAAAAACCAAACACCACAAGTTATTCTTATAAGCCTTTAAATTTTCCAAATAAACTTTGCTTAGCATCCTAATTCGTAATCAACACAATCATCTCTTATTCTTTGCAATTTAAAATCTCTAATAAAGAAATTCGCAAATACTTAGCCTATATAAAATCCAACTCGGCATATTTAAAATCTATTGAGTTTAGCACAGTCTTCATTTACTACGATTTCAAGTCTAGCATGTTTAAAGTGCTACATAGAGACTAGCACAAACTATTCAATAATTGTTAAGGGAGAAAAGCTAGCACTCTACACGTTCGAATGGTCAAAAAATTACATCTTATTCTCACCAACTGGAAAACCTACCTTGTGTGTCTTAAACAATTATTATTTTTTTACAAAAGCTCTTAAAATTTAAAATTTTTGCTATTTTGTAGGAAAAACGGGACGTGAGAACAAAACAATAAGCAGGTAACATCAAATCGATAGATTCCCTCCCCAAACTAAAATGAAACATTGTCCTCAATGTTTAAGGCCGGGTTCTACGAAAATCTAAGCCGTTTATGAATTATGCAAAGATAAACGTGAATCGATAATGATGAAAGGATATCGGATCTCCCCAAACTAATTTGAAACAAAGGATAAGACGCTCGAGTGTAACAGGAAATACAAACCGGCACGAGAGTTCTTCGCATCTCTCTCGCGCAGCGCGGCGCGCCGCGCTCTCGCAGCGCAAAATGCAAAAGTTACAAAAAAACAAGAAACGAGTGAAACCGGAAGAGTACAAGCCTCAACACATCACAACAAACATTTAGAAAATAGAAAAGGATACGGGCATGGGGAGTGAAATCCACGAAGCGGCTTGTTTTTGGTCACTGAGTCGCAAGCTCGACTCGGTCCTGAATAATTCGTCCTTAGGGAGAGAGAACATGGAAAAAACTATCATTGAACATGCACTGGCTATGAAATGTGGACGATGCGGGGGTCAAAAACAAAATTCTCACTCCTAAAGGATGAAAAATTAAAGGTGATTCCTCATTTGGTGTAAGTAAATATGGAAGGAAAAGTTCCAAAATGATAATATGTGAAGGAATTTGACATTTTAAAATTTAGAGGTAACGTCTTCTTGCTTTAGTAGAAATCTTCATTAAGCATAACAATATTCATAACCAAATTGGGCTCAAAATTCAAAAAATCATCCAGTGGTTCTGGCGGAAATTTATCGGCAGAAGAAATGATGTTCTTTTGAAAACTAAAAGAGTCAGAGGAAATGTTTCTTTTTAAATTCTCTCCAATGTTACAGATTTTTTTCATGATAGCATGATAAAAAACTAGAATACCTGGTTTTGAATACTTTGTCCTCGTTTCGGAGAATTTCAAGGTAATATTAGCCGCAAACTCCGCAGGAAAGGGCGAGTCGGATATTAACAAGGACGTGGTGGGTAAAATACTTGAGTTGGTGGAATCAAGTGCAACGGTTAAGTCCTTTTTAAAATCCTTTGGTTTGGAAAAATGATCATTAAAATCAATTGGATTATCAAAAGTGATTCTAATTGGCATGACAATGGTATTGATTGGAACATCACTTGAAACTTCGTCTTCTTTTTCCTTGATTTCTTCAACTTCTTGAGGACGAGAAAGAGGTTTTGTTTTTTGATGTAAGTAAGTTGCCAAGAGACAAATTATCTTTTTCCGAATCGAATTTCGATTCATCATTTTCCATACAAATCTAACCAACGAGAAAAACATCGGCATTTTCCATGAACAAACCTTCTCTCCGGTGAGAGTAGGTAAAGTAGGATTGCTACTTGAAACTTCAAGGGTGAGAGGGAGGGTAAGATCAATTCCCGGTGGAATCGAATCTCTTTCAAGATAAACTTCAAATTCACTTTCTTCTGGTGAAGTAAATGTGAAGAAGAGAAGACTTAATCTCGAATCCTAATCGTTCTCTTCAAAAGAGAGGATTCACGTCGTAGATTTGAAGTTATCATCGAATTCAAAAAGAGGATTGAGTAAACTTTGAACAATTTTCTTCATACCACGTCCTTCTTAATAGACGAATCATCATTACCGGTGGTAACAAATCCAAGAGGAGCAAGATTCATCGGGCGAACTTCTCAACAATTATCACTAGTCTCCCGGAGAAGAACTAGGGAGAAGTCATCAGAATGAGTGTTGGTACAGCACTACCGGATCATCTTTGCAGACAATCGATTACAAAAAATGGCATGAACAAAATGCTTATTTTTGTTTTTATCAGATTTATCGGCATAATAAACAAGTTATTCCTTTCCTATTCTTACGTTATGTTTCTTCGTACAACTCAATGAGAGCTCGTTTGCAGAGCGAAGGAAAGGTCTTCTAAAATTTAATAGGCACTCTCGGGTCCAGAGCGTTCAAAATTAACACCACAAAATCCGCAAGAAAGTAAACCCATCAACTCTAACGACAACATCCTCGGCTATACCATTGGGTGGGTAATTAAACGATTGGCACGCTCGAGTGTCATTCGAGAAGTAGGAGTTCAAAGCTTCAAGCCAAGTTTATTGTGGATAGAATGGAGGGTAAAAAGGTTAATGCCTGCTAGCTCCAGCATCGGCTAAAGCATAGTCATCGAGTCTTTTAAAGCACATGGGATAAGAAATTTTCCGGATCTTCGAGCTACTCCTGAACTTTTGTTCATGTGATGGCTGGAACATTCGGCATTCCGGTATGTTGTGATGGCGATCTCCTCGAGTTTTCTCTTTGTTCCTTAGCAACGAGCTTAACCATTTGTTGAACTTTGGCATTTCGACAAGAGCATCTTTCAATCCAATCTCTAAACGGAGTTGTTTGAACATCTTCAAAAACCGGCTATGTTGAGCACTTGGTTTATCGTCTCTCACTTTTATCCTCTCGGGGTATGGAAGTTTAGATGGAATAGGTCTTGGAGAATTAAGCTCTTGAATTATAACATTAAGGGTTTTCTTTGTTTTTGTTTTGGAAATTTCCATGAATAATGGTTTCTTCTTTTTCCGGATGGTGGGACATGTGCGGTGGGTATTTTCCAAATTGGTTTTTTTTTTGCACTTTTTCCGTTGACGTTCCGGGTTTTGTTCGGGTTCTTTTTCTTTTTGAGGATAAAAACAAAACGGAGTGTAGGAAACAAGAGGAAAGTCGAAGGTCCTTCCAAAGTCTTACCGTTCTTGTGGTGATAGCATTAATTTGTCAGAGGGATTAGTTCCGGTTTGACTTGGAAAGAGTTCCTGAATTGACAGTAGAGGCGGATATTTTTGACATATTTTACAAGATTTGTCAAAAAACTCGTGACATTAGCCATTGTGATTTTGCAAATTAGACCTTGATTTTGAAAACATTATTCAACACGCATGTTTGCCTTGGACGAAGTTTTCAAAATCCGTTTTTGAAACAACCTTGGATATTTTGGGGCATCGGAGCTTGATACGATGGAACTGGTTAAACCGTGGTTGATTGGTTGGTGGTTGAAAAACTTGACCTTGATTGTTTTGATGGTTTTGATTTAAAATTGTTTTTCACGGTTTCTGTTCGAATTGAAATTGTTTTCCATGATATCGGCTTTGGTATTCGTTGGTTGGTTTGAACATTTGGTTGATTAAAACCGGTGTGGTCTCATTTTTTTTTTTGGTTTTTTTGCCAAATTAGGAGGGTTTCTTTGAACAAATTGCCAACGGCGGCGGTTTTTGTTGAATTGATGAAGTTCATCATGAAAAACGGGAAATTATTCTGGGTAATGGACATTGTTGAAAAATTATGGTTAGAACACATGTGACAAAACTTCCTCGACTTGTTTTGACCGGTAGCAGCGGAGTCGATTGTTTTTCACTCATCGACTTTCTCTAACGGCTCATTCGAATATTAATTTTGTCTTCAAGAGAAAGCGGCGAGTTGTATTGAAATTCAAAGCATCTTGATGGTGTAGAAGTAGAAAGCGGAGCATTGTATCACTCTTGGTTCAATTGCATGACTTCTTGAATAACGAACCTTGGATTTACTCTCAATAATGGCTAAACCATCACGAGGTACCTTATCTAGAAAATTTCCACCCACGGCGGAATCTAAAGCATCTTGATCATTGGTATTCAAGGAGTTGTAGGACCGAATCAAGGTTGGTCTGTAATTCTGAGAAACAATGATGAGGGACATTGACGCAGAAGTCTTTGAACCGTTTCCCATGCTTCGGTTGAAAGTTCAATTGGTTTTTTGGTTAGAAATGGTGATTTCATTTCTATGAAGTTGTTTTCGAAGGTGCGAAAGACTTGGTTTATGAATTTTGAGACAAGCCATCCCATGTTAGATATCGCTCAAGGTGGTTCCGATTAGCCAAGTCGGGCTTCACCTTCGAGAGAGAAAGGAAAAAGCAAAAGCTTAATCGAAGTATTCGGAACTTCGGGATGTCTAAACGTAGAAGTAACCTTGTTGAAAAATCAGAGATGATTATGAGGGTCTTGTTTACCCGTAAATTGATTACTTTGAACAAGATTAATCAAAGTTTGTTTAAGCTCGGTCAAAAATTGTATGGCATTTATCGGTGGAACAACAATTGCATCTTCGTATCCCTCAATGGGAGCTTGTAGCATTTGTGGCCATGGTACGATTGTCGGCCATTGAACTCGGAGGTTCTCCAACAATAACCGTTGTTATTTGTTGTTGTCGAAATTTTGATTACGAGCATGAGATCGAATTGTGCGCTATGCTACTAAAAATAAAGAAATATTAAAAAGTAAACAAAAATTCTACTAATTTTTTATGGATTTTTGAATAATTTTTTTTAACATTATTTTTAAAAAGGATACACAGAAGACAACTTAAAACAAAATAATCAACTTACTTCACGGTAGCTCTTAAAAATTTCTTCTTAAGGTGGTGAGCGTATTTCGTAAGTGACACAATTGACAAGTTTTAAAATTTTGTCGATTTGGGAACTTTTCAGCTCACGGGACTTATTTAAGATAATACCTCAATTGAAGGTATTATATGTTGGTGTTTGTTTACCAACTTTGTGTATTTTATTTTTTTTAAGGACAATTTTTTTTAATTTTTGATTTTTTTTCCTTTTTTATATCATCTATTATTTATATAACAAAGAAAAGAAAACATATTTTTACTTTTTTTTTTTTGGATTTTTGAAATATTTAACAAAAGTGAAACTTTCGAGGACGAAAGGATCTTCAAACCAAATCAACAAACGTAAAACGAAGGAATCTTAACACAAGTCCCCGGCAACGGCGCCAAAAACTTGATACACAATAAAATATACTAATATAATATTTCTAAAAAAGAGCAATTAAGAAAATTCCCTAAGGAAATTTCACTCTTAAAAGATATATATATAATATATAATACGTATATTTAACCGGGAAGTATGAACCAGGTCTTTCCCAACGACTTGTGAAAATTGAAAACCTACGTTTTAGCTCGATTGTTGATTTCGAATGAGAGAAATGATATTTTTGATTTCTATATACTAATAAAACGCTTATAATTTACAATAAATAATTAAAAGCCCTTAAACACTTTAAACTAATTAACGGGATGAGCAAAACTAAAAAGCGACTAATAAGCAATTAACACTAAAATTAACTCCTAAATATGTAAACTAAATTTCTAAAACCTAAATAGGACCAAAAGAAAACTTTAGAAAAAGAACAAAAACATGTTTTTTAATATTTTTTTAAAATTTATTTATGAAATTAAAAACTATTTTAATCTAATTAAATCCTAGAAAATAGCAAATTAAGTTCTAAAAATTATAGGAAAACTGATTTTTAAACTTGGAAAGTCTAAAATAACATATAAAAACTCAGATAAACTATTTTTAACTATTTTTAAAATTAAAATCCATCTTTAAACACTTAAAATTAAAGTAAAATGAAATTAAAAAAATCTAAAAGGTGTAAGAATGATTTTACTGAATGTAAAAGTTAATATTGAATAGGTTGCAGTCTGCTCCAGCATCTGATTACTAAAACCAAAACGCACTAATCGAGTCTAGAGCCAAGAGATCAATAAAATAAATCCCATTACAAACACTTGTTGAACATCAATAAGTTCACAAGCTGTTAACAAGAGTCCTACGCATTATCCTTGTGATTTGGCCAGAACATCTGAGTGATACTTAAGTATTCACAGTGAAGATGGAAATCCTGCTTGAGCCAACATCAAACAAGCTCTTGGTAGGTAACTTGCAAGATTCTATATGAATCGACCTTGTGTCAACTGGAAAGAAATGATGGTGCAATTCTATGTAAATCAAACTTGTTCCAGTAAAATGAATTGACGACTTAATCAGAAAGATAGTAACTATCTGATTCACTCTTACTGTGCTGTCTGCTTTGAGATGCTCCAGTAACGAGAACGGCTAGTACAACTGTGAAACCTTGTCAAGAAGATTCATATGAATTCTATCTGATCACAGGCAGTATTTATACTGATTAACGGGGAACTGTGGTTATTGCAACCGTATTTGACAAAGTGACAAAGACACTTTCATCTATATCTGTTGTTTTTAATAACCTTTTAAATGTAGATTCAAACGTTGGAGCTGCAATCATGTACCAGCGAAGTTAGATTCATTACCACATACTCATACTCAGGCTTTCAAAGTCAATCATTCAACATCAAGATTGTTGATACTAAACTTCCTCAAAGATCTTCAAAGTTAAATCAAGAACCATATTTTAGGAAGATTGTTAGCCTTATGTTTATATAAGTCTAACAAGAATGCAATAAGTATGAGTATGTCGGTCAAGAGCACAAGTTGATCAAGAAAGTTAAATCAAGATGATTCAAATCGAGGAGATGATGCAAGATAAAGATCTCAAGAACTCAAAGACAAAAGATAAAGGCTCAAGATCAAGATCACAAAAACATGAAGGAACAAAGCTATTACAAATAAGCAAAGACTAAGACCAAGATAAACAAGGCAAAGCATAAACGTTAAAGGTCATATCTTCAACATCGGGGGAGACAATGATAAAACAAGGCAACCTCCTACAAGAATGTTATCAGTCGTACAAGAATGTCAACATAGAAGATCAAGTCCTTCACTTAAAGAAGACCTCAACAGCGGAGGAGTTTGAAGAAAGAGACCTCAACATTGGGGGAGATTGTTAGCCTTAATTTTATATAAGTCAAACAAGAATGTTATCGGTCGTATTAGTCTTGTTAAGTAATAGGCTAGTCGGGTTAAATGGCCCCTGAATTATAATAATAATATTTTTCTATTATTTTAAGGCTCAAAGCCCAAATAACAAGTCCCGGCCCAAGTTTAAAAGCCCACATGCCACTTATGGCTCAAGGGTAAATAGGACCCTACATCACACATAGAGAGGTTGTTGTTTACCCTTTCCATACACTTGTGTGTATGTGTAATCTTCCACTCTCTACTTTCTCTCTCTAATAAATCTTCCATTTTTCTTTTCTCTCTTTCTAACTTATTGCTTTTTGGTATGGCTTATTGTTGTGAAATAGGTTAAATTTATAGGATAATACGATCAATAAGCCTATTTAAGCCGTAGCTTAATGGGAGGGCTTATTGTGGTCCGGATTATTTTCTACTTCTGAGTATGAGCTTATGTATATTGTTGGGCCTTGGTTTTGGGCTTAGAACGTATTATGGATATGTAAAAAGTATAATGGACCCTTATTGGACCTTAAAGCCCAATAAGCGATATTTAGTCGTTACAAGAGTTTTGACGAACTTTTTGAAAGTAAAATGTATTTACGAATTGGTATTAAACGACATTTTGGGGAAAAACATTTTAGTAAACGTTAAAGATCGAGGTTTTGGAATTTTGTCGAAAGTTTGAAAAGTGTTTGAAATAAAGGTTAAAAACCTTGGAAAACGTTGCATGAACGTACGGGTCATGTCGAAATTTTGTAAAAACTTTATACTTAGAAATTTCACCTAAAACATGATTTTTTTATTTTAAATAATAAAATATTATTTAATTATTTTATTTATTTAATAAATTCACTAAAAGACAAAAAACATAGTTTTTCTCGAAACTTCTCAAATATGTATTATGAGTAAAGGTTCCATTTTCAACCTTATTATAATTATTTTCACGGTGACTAAGGTTACCCGATAACCTTATCGAGAATATAATTTATATTATAAAATTATAAATGAATTTTACAGTATATTACTTATCTATTTTCTTTAAATAGTATAAGTATGGATTATTGAGCGATGGGATTGATATGATTGTTGGGATATGTCGTCAACCATCACACCACTAAATTGTTATGGGTAATTGTACAACGCGTCTAAACTCTATGCATCAAACGTGAAGACTGTTTTGGAAATGAATGAATAAAATGGCACATTAACTAGACTAGGTCGTGTGAGGGTGTTGTTGCATTTGCTTGTGTGATTAAGATTTGGTTGCTAAAGACTTGCTTAAGGTAAGTTCTTGAAGCCCCATTTTTCTACTGTTTTTCCTTTGGGGGAAAATGATACTCAAATGTGTTTGAACTGTTTTTGAATGAACTGTGGCGAAATATGATTTGTATTTTGTGACAAATTGTATGTAATTTTATGACTGCAATATGAATATTATGTGTTGCAGCATATTGTTTGGATTGGAGGGGTACACCTACCCAGTATTTGTATGATTGTTTGGATCGGATGGCTATGCCTACCTAGTATTTGTATGATTATTGGAGCGGATAGGTACGCCTACCCTAGTTTATGTGTGGTCTTACCCTAATTTAGTGCTCCAGGTGGTAGGCCCTTTAGGTGTGTAAGTGACATATGGTATTTGACTAGCGGGATTGCTAGGTTGTGTTACATGATTAGCGGGGATGCTGAGTTATGGGTTGCTTGCATATATTCACTATCATATAGCACTGTTGTCTACTGTTTGAAATATTGGCACAACTTTTGTGTTTAAGGTCAAACCTATGAGCTCACCAACATTATTGTTGACGTTTTTGGGTATCATTTTCAGGTGAAGTGAAAGAGTAATAAGTTGGTGATTTATGATAGAAGACTTAGAAGTATCTCGAGTAGATTTTCATGTAAAGTCTTGCTTGTTTATTTTAGTTGGTTTTAGTATTTGGAAGAGTTTGATTTAAGTTCGGATTTAGTCCCCTGTGTGGGCATTTGAAATACGTAAGAGATTTTTGGAATTGGTTATGATTTGGGACATCACTCGAGGTTGTTCGAGGTGGATGGTCTTCATAACACTTGAAGTTTATGCATTATAGTTTTCTCTATTTTGTATATTGTGTTATGATTGATCATTATGTTGCATTCCTGAGTTTTCGCCATTGTTGAGGTGTGACAAAAAGAATTTCAACAAACCTCTACACATGTTTTTAAGTGGTTTACGAAAGTGATGTGTTTCGGCTGTACATGTAGGTCAAAGTGGCGTGTTCTGGCTACGATGGTTGTTAATGGTTGTTAGTGGTAGTCTGAGTGAGATATGGAGAAAGAGGGATATTTTTGTTTTCTAAGTTAGTGTTTGAGTGTTATGTGTGAAAGAAGAGGAAGATATATTTGTTTTTGTTTTGATTCATCTAGCCCATTCATATTGATAAGGTGGAAATCCTTGTCAAGTAATCTAAGGGTCAAATAATTATCCTTACAAACTAACAACTTTATAATGATATACGTTGGGATAGTAAGTTTTAATGAAAAAAAATTTTAGACTATATAAAGAAATGCTAGACATAAATATAATGTCTGACTATTTTTTATCTTATTATTTGTTTTTTTGTTTATCTTATATTATAGTGTAAAATTTTATATTATAACATAATACAAATTTTAACTATTATTTTTTTTCTACATGCCATACAAACCGACACCTTATGCTCACCCTAGTAATTAAATTAGATACCTTCATTTATAAATTTAAGTAAACCCTTATTTCCCTATTATTTGTGACATTTTACTACATAAATACATATAACCTATCATTATGTTATGTACAACTTGATTATTCTTTACAAACGCTTAAGTAAGACACATATATAATGTGAAATAGAACATATGTAAGCATATAAAACACAAAAAGAAAATATTTATGTGAGAAATCTGTAGGTAAATACCTATAGATTTCCTACTTAACTATCATAAAGTTAGGTAAACCGCGGGAAAGTACCCACAGATTTCCCGTAAACATAATTGTTATTATGTTTTTGTCGCCTTTACATATTCACGAGTATACTCATTCTTACATATAGATGAACATAGGTATAGTAAACTTTGGCGTCAACTTTTAATGCGCATATATAGCCATTCATACGTATAAAATGGTTCATAATTTCATATAGCACATGTTATACCCTCCATAGGTTTTGTCGACCCACCTATGGGTCGGGTAATGAGCTTGGTTAAATTTTAATGATTCCATCACATCAATAACTCAAATATAAGTACAATGAAGGTTAAAACACAACTTACCTTATGTTTATATAAACATTCATATGTAGACAGTGGCCTTTTCACATATATGTTTTACATATATATACATGAATCTGTGGTGCACCCACAAATAGCTATATAAACAAGCAAACAAGTGTAATACAGAACAACAAATGCATAGAAGGACACATATAGTAATGTGGAAATGTGCAAGCATATAGAATCACAAAAAAATATTTATGTGAGAAATCCATGGGTAAATACCTACAAATTTCCTACTGAATTATCATATATGTGGGTAAACCGTGGGAAACTACCCACAGATTTCCCACAAATATACTCATTCTTAAACATAGAGGTATAAAAGTACAATAAATTTTCACATCAACTTATAATGAACGTATATGGGCATTCATACATATAAAATTTCATAATTTTATATAGCACATGTTAAACCCTTAATAGGTTTGGCCGACCCACCTAGGGGTCATGTAATGGGCTTGGTTAACTTTTAGCGATTCTATCATATAATTAACTCAAATATGCAAGTACAATGAAGGTTAAAACACAACTTACGTTATGTGTATATAAACGTTCCTATGTAGGTAATAGCATTTTAACATATACGTTTTACATTTCTACACATGAACTTGTAATACATACAAATTGTTATATTAACAAGCAAACACATGTAACATGGAACTACAAACACATATTAAGACACAAATAGTAATGTGGAAATGTGTAAGCATGTAAAATGACAAAAATAAATATTTATGTGAGAAATCTATGGGTAAATACCTACAAATTTATTCCTAAATCATCACATAGGTGGGTAGACAGTGGGAATGTTACAACAACCCAAGAATTTTCATCAAATTCAAAACCTATTTTACTATGATCACAATTATACGGGGAAAATTTTCGCTTTATTACATTACTTGCATTGTCAATATCTCAGTATACAAAGTAACTTGCATAACTAAAGTAGATAAACTCACGCAACCTATCTATGGCAATCATGTCTTCACATATGTCAAGAAAACATCATAACATGTCAAGTCAATATCATCATATCCTTTTTACAAATTACATTATTTCTATAATGTACCATTCGCAACGTTATATCAAAACGGGCTTTAAACCGTTATCGTATACCTCTAAACCCTAAATTCTATGAACATTAATATCTAAAGTTAATGTACAAGCTACTAAAGCATATGTATAAGTAATATAACATCTCATTTGAAATATAAACTCCCTCCAAGTCAAATACAAGTTTTCAAAACACAATGTACAAGTCATTAAGCATGACATCTAAAATAGCCATTTTACCTCCGTTTTCATTCTATTTTCTTCACCATCATTTGTGTACAAGCTACTACACTCAATATACAATGTGTAAACCCTAATTATTCTATTCATAAGCTTTCATACATCTTTTTACACTCAAAACCCGAATTCAAAACCCTAACCCCCAAAATAGAGCTAGTTTCTAAACCATAACCCTTTTCTTCATTTTTATCCATTGTAAACCTAAACCAATACTCAAATAAGTTGTAATAACTTAATTTACGACATTATAAATCATATAAAATCATCATTTCATCATTTTACTTCAACTATATGCAAATTGAATCCAAGAAACCCTAATTGTGCCCTAATTGGAACTTTAGACCCGTTTACTCATTTTTGCCCATTTTAAAACCCAAACCATCTATCAATTCTTGTTATTAATCCTTCATACAATCCTTACAAACATTAATCCATCATTATTGATCAAATGTACATGAATTACAAGCTTAAAAATCCTAATGAGCCCTAATTGAACCCGTGAACCCTTTTCTCACAAAATGACCCATTTTAAAACTTTCTATTACAAACAAGCACCTCCATGACATACCTCTTTCATATATAACTAGCTTACAAGCACCTCTATATGATATCTTAGCCACCAAGATTGGCACATGGCCTTTCTTTTTCCTTATCCAAGTCGTGGCACACAAACACCCTTCCAACACATCAAAGCTAGTTTCTAGCTTATACAACTCACTCTCTAGCTTCTCCTAATCA